>CM021101.1:237594754-237649254 GCA_007115665.2 Sequoiadendron giganteum
AACCTAAGTTCCCTCTATGACCCCATAAAAGTCACTACTGAAACTAGGCTGTATATAGAACTTTGAAATGATACCTTATAGCATATTCTTATAATGGGTTGTATCAACATGGAACATGCATATTATTATAGCACAATTTTGACAAACAATATTGATCCATTTAGCTCATGCCACCATATTAGAAATCAGATAGTAGAACTTTGGAATCCATGCCCAATCACTTGGTTGAAGGAATTACTTACAATGACTGCAATATTTGAAAGCCACATTGTTCTATGATGACCAACTTGAAATTAATTATATTGACGTATCATGAAGCTATGCTATCCTTTCCTTGTAAGCATGAGAGATATCCATAATTGTTACAAAAGCTATATGAAAATCTAGAGTACAAATAATACAACTTCCTTACCAAAGAAAAGGTTGCATAGTGAAAGATCAATTGTAGTCCCTCAACTTGTCAAATGTGTCCACACAACTTCAAGTAGGTGGATACTCAACTCAGAGTGTGATGATCTACAATATGTGTGCCTATCTTCAAGTGGTCTTTAGATCTACAGCTTGTGAAGAATTAGCCAAGAACATAGTATCTTTGTTACTCATACACCGAGTTGCATATTGTCCTCCACATGATCAGGCATCAAAATTGATATCAAAGAGAAATTGTGTTTGTGAATGTTGAACACCTCACCAAAAAATTCACTTGTGATATCCAATAGTGAAGTGGAAAGGAAACTTGGTGTCCTCCATATAGCTAGCATGACCAACAAGCCATCAAAGTGTGTCATTCAATGCTTAGGCATAGAAGCATCATCAACTGGTATTAGTGAAAAAGGGTTGGGAAGCCACAACAACCTGTAACCATATTCTCATGACCAAGCATATCAAGTATAGTAATGCAATATCATCCATTTAATACCTCCACCTTTAATTAGTTAAGTCATTTTTGTAAATGAAAGGTGGAGTTATTAATATGAATATATATTTGATA
Organism: Sequoiadendron giganteum; assembly: GCA_007115665.2. NCBI lineage: Eukaryota > Viridiplantae > Streptophyta > Pinopsida > Cupressales > Cupressaceae > Sequoiadendron > Sequoiadendron giganteum. Next base: position 237,595,746 of record CM021101.1, read on the forward strand.
ATAATAAAATGGATGAATATAATTACAATGAATTCTTGTACAGAGATGATACAAATTCATTTCCAATTAACACAAGAATGCATAGCTTTTTTTGATCCAAGTATCAGACAGGTGGTTTTATTAGAAGCACCAATGAAAAAAACAATGAGGGGTCATTAGAAATCAATCAAGAAGAATCAAAAGTCAAGGGATTCCCCCCCAACTTATATTTATATTACAAAGGAATGAGATCATTAAGAGAATCCAAAGAATAAATAATGACAGTGACATATTTAAAAATACCTTGAGCCTTGTTCAATAGATAATTAGCCAAAGATTTCCAAAATTCAATGGATCCTCCCAACCTAATTTCACATCATAAAATCATGACGGTATTAATAAAATCCAAAGAAGAAAGTGGCATATTTAATAATACATTGATCCTTAATGAATGATCATTCATTTGTAGCATGTTTTGTATGGTTATTAATGCATGTAAATCCTTCTAGTTCTTAATCATAAAATAAATTATTGGACCTAGATCAATAAGTGTGTGAGGAATACATAGTTTTACCATAGGCCTCCCAAGATCAAGATGTTTGAGTATATTATAAATGATAGATATTGTAGGATTTCATTATGTATCTCACACAAATCTTGAATTATTAAGGCCAATAGTTCACCATTTCTTATTGCATGATTAATTTCAACACAAATATTTATCTTAAAATTAAAATCACATTGAATTGTTGCTTTATGTGTGTGAATTAATTCTAAAAGTTGTGATTCATTAAGTAGATAAGAAGAACTAAATTGATTATCTTTTAGTTGATAATATTGTTCTTCTAACTTAATTAAACCAAAATCACATCTCTTAGTTGTATGAATAGATTGCAATTGTGATTGACCAGATTCATGAACATTAATGAAATGGAAAGGGATCATTGAAAGCTCATTAATATATGTAGATTGAACCACAATATTAGATAATAGTAATTTATTAAGAATTGTAATTTCCCTTGGTGGATATGTTGGGGTGGATGGTGGGTAGGATAATGACAATGGTAAAAGTTGTGTGGTATATAGAGTAGATGGTAAAGATGGTGATATATAAGATGGATATGGTGGAGATGGTACTATGTGGGATGGGTATGATTGTTATGAGCATTTATTATGCCATTCTTGGTAGTATGGTAATTGTTTCCATTCACCACACATACTAGATAGGGAAACATTTTGTGAAGAAACATATTTCCTTTCAAATCCAATAGAATTATAAGACATTTCAAAATCATTAACCATACCTTGATCTTTCCTACTTGACATATGAAGTTGTTCTTGAGTTACAAAGAAGAATTGTGCATTGTTTTGTTGAGGCTCACTTACAATTACTTCCTCATTCGCTGTGTCGACCTAGCATGTGCACTTATCTTCTTCCTTGCAACAAAGAGAACAAAAAGTGGTCAAATCTTTATTAAATGATTAATTTTCAAAAATCCATTGTCCTAAAAATTCATCAATGATATGTTCTTGTTCATCTATGGGAATAAGATTTGTAGATACATGTGAAAATGGTGGTGCAAGATCAATATATTCTAAGTTGGATTCTTTATGCAGAGGAGGTATAAAAATATCACTTTGTTTCGGCACAATTCCCCACCAATTTCTTTTTTTGTTTTTAAATTTTAAAGCGGGGGTTTGGAGGCAGCAGTCCCCAGCGGGGTCAAGGGGGAATGAGATAAGGTGGGGTCAAGGGGAAATAAGATAGGACTGGGTCGAGGGGTAGCGCCCCCACTTCCAATAATTTTTTTCTTCTTGTGTGGCCTTTAGTCTCTTCATTTTTTAAGCATTTTTCCTTGAAAAGTGATGTGTTTAAACTGCTTTGAAAATGCAATTTTTTAATTGGTTTTATGTTGTTTCTTCAAAATTGTCTCTTTCTATCAATTTACTCACAAATATTGGCGTGGATATATAAATGGTTTTAATTTCTAAAATCTACCTACAAATTCTAACAATGCATCTATATGATTTAAACAATGCAAATTAGGACTAATCATCAAGAAAGGCTAGTAGTTTCATGAGATTTCATCCTTGGTCCTAACTTAACTCACTGTATTTTCTAGCCTTTAACACCTCTCCTTGACAACGACACCAAAATGATAGAAAAAACTGGGGTAAAGAATAAAGAAGGATTTCAACTTAGCGTAAGAGTGTCAACCCGAGGATCGTAGCTTACAAGAAGTGTTGTTGCAGTATACCTAAGGGAGGAAAGCAACGAATCAATTGGGGATGAAATGCAGCTAGAACACATGAAAATTTCTTAAATGAAAATATTATTCTATCTTACTATCAAAATTGTGCCAAGAATTGTGATAGACATTATCACCACCTGCAACAGTAATAGTAGTAATTCCCTGTATAAATTATAGATTGCAATATTTTTGTTAAATCATTTTAACCACTAAATCATAACCTGAAAGGATACCAATAAATGATTTAATGATCTCATTAATGATAGATAATGTTTAATTAAATTGCAACCATAATAAAATAATAATCACACTTAGAAATTAAAACAAAACACTATGCTATAGTAAATGAATACAAATTACTATAACTACGAAAATAAAAATCAAGCAAACATCCCAAGAAGTGAGCCCCCTCCTTAGTTCAAGAAGTGGTAAGAAGAAAGTGTTGGTTACACTAGACTGGTCAACAAAACATTCTTTTATTTCTCAGGAAAATACATCATTTTGTGCATAGAAATCTGTACACAATAAACTTCTCTCATCCAACTCTGTGTACAATAATCTAACTACCTTTACACTATGCGCATATATATGCTATTTGATAACAAATAAATACATAAAATAATACGTTTGTATGGCCTATGTCCAACAAACTAGAAGGTAACAAAAATATGTCACTAACTAAAGATTAGAAAAACCTCGTTATAACTGAAGGCAGGAATAGAGGATGTGAATCTTTTCAAATTTTTCTCCAACTATCTAGCAACAAATCTATTAGCATGGGTTTCCTCTTCATAGCTGGCAGTTGCATCTCCACTTGGAAATAACCATGATTTCTTGTGCTTATTCGAATTCGGTACTAGAGGGGTAACCAATGCTAGCTAGGATATTGACATCACCTTTTGGAAAGATAACATAAATAAATTTCTGATCATAAAGTAATACACAGAAGTTCTTGACCAAAAAATGACAGGAAGTTCTTCTAACTAGCATGTTGCAAGCTTTATTTCTCAATTATGAAAAATCACAATGATTATTAGTAAAGACAACCAATCATTAATTTCCATATTTTATCCAAAACTCTATTAAATACAACTAATACATATTTAATCATATGCAACATAAAATGGGGAAATAGTATGATATGGAATGTGGAAGTGGATATGAAGGTATATGAAATAGGCTAAAATGTGGCATAAAATGGGACACAATTGGTTCTCATCAGGGGGCTGATGAAATTGTGATTGATATGGTTGATAACCTTCTTGTTAATAGATTAGAACTTTTCCTACATAAAATGAGAGAGCCGGTATTGCCTTTGATGGATTGAATAAGGCATATGAAAAATACTAGGATATTCACAAAGGTTTCCAAGAAGTCTTGAGAAAATGGAGCCTTAGAGAAAATGCAATCAAGGAGATGATCAAGATAATAGAATCATTTCCTAAAGCCCCAAATAATTTTTCTCAAGTCTTGGAGAGGATTGAGCTTTTAGGGGAAATTTATACATTCCAAACAAAATTGGACATTTAATTTGAAGCTAAACTAAAAATGTCTGAAGAATTGAGAAGAAAATGCTATAAAAAATAATGGAAGAAAATGGAGCAATAAATCCTTTAGATAAATAGAAGGCTGAGTTTGGTGGCATTTTTCCTTCATTTTCTACATTTATATACAAATATGGTAGGTCAGAATTGACTCTTTTGAATAACTAAATTGATGACTTGTTCAAATTAGAGATTTGGTGTAGTCATGGTAGGAGGGTCCTCAAAGAGAACAATCAAAACCATGCAACAAGAGTAACACAATAGAAGCAACATGGAAGATGCAGGAAAATGTAGATACAAACATTCTTATTATCCAAAATCTTGATTACATATAGTTGGCCACATTCGGGCTTACAGACTTGGCATGTAGGCCTGATTACAACATGCTCAAATAACAATGCTCATACATGCGAGAAAAAATATTATAGATCAAAATCTATATACATCTTATTCTACTCAGAATTGATTGACTGCTATTCTAATGATCCATTTCAAGCTTTATATCATATTCTCGAGTCTATAAACATCTACGTTGACCAAATATCATTACAATCTCTGATGAAGAAAAATGTAACATGTGCAAGAATAGGTCTGCCTCAAATTTGAAATTCTTCCACAATAGATGCATATGATAAGTGGGACCTCAGTGTAAGGTCGGAAACACTCCATGAAAAAAATATAAACACACTACGAGGATCTGCAAGTTATGAGAAAGATCTGTGATTGATCCAACTAGCCATTAGGTTTTGAAGTTATTTTTGGGCTAGTCCCAAAACCTGTTACATACTTCGGAAGTGATAACTTGCCAAAAAGAGATTCAATCAAGCTAAAAACTTGGAACACGACCATTGAACATGTGCATGATGAGACCATAGGTACATGAGATCTGGTTGGAAAACATGAAGAAACACCAGATCTACCAACTCAAACAAGAATAAGAACAAAACAATAACAAAATTGAGTGAAAATATTTTTTATTGATGCAAGATTGCTAAGAACCAAGGATGCTCATGCATTAGACATCTAGGTTTAATGAAAAGTGAGTCCCTCACTCTGTAGGGGCCAAAGGAAAACCAATACGGTCTACTTGAGCCTAATAAATCCAAGAAGAATCCTCCGCTGCTCTACCCTTCCACTTCACAAGATATTCTTTGTACTATCTTCCATGAGTTTTCCTTCCATTTATGACATCCAAAATTTCTTCTATCTCATTTGATTACTGTGTAGGAAGTTGTTCTTCTAATTTTACCTTACTATCTTCACTGAATTTTGCTTCATGGTACTAATGTATATTTGCAATGTTGAATATAGGTGATATATCTATGCCATATGGTAATTTTACTTCGTATGTATTTCCTAAATCAAACTTTCTCAAAATCCTATAGGGTCCAAACTTCCCCATCTTGAGTTTAGTATATGTGCCAACTATGAATCTTTCTTTTCTCAAATATACCATTAATTCATCTCCAATTTCAAACTCCGTATGTCTCCTCTTTTCATCTACTTTCTCCCTATACTTTCAATTCATGTTTTCCAAATGTTGCTTCACTTGAGTATGCACTGTCTTCATATGTTCTACAAATTCCTCCACTTCTGCACTCCTTTTATCTTCCTCACTGATGTCTCACAACTCTGATATACCTCTAGGATGAACTCCAATAACAATCTCAAAAGGTGTCTTTCTTGTACTCCTATTTACTGAATTATTGTAAGAAAACTCTGCTTGTGCAAGGGCTAAATCCCAACTTCCAGTCTTTTCTCTAGCAATACATCTCAGTAAAATTCCCAAACTCCTATTCACTACCTCTGTCTATCCATTTTTTGTGGGTGAAAATTAGAACTGAAATTCAAATATGTCTTTATCTTCTTCCAAAGTGTCCTCCAAAAGTAACCACCAAATTTTGTATCTCTGTCTGAAAAAATACTCTTGGGTAATCCATGAAATCTGACCACTTCTCTAAAAAAAAAGTCTGCTACATGTACTGCATCTATTGTCTTCTTACAAGGTATGAAATGTGCCATATTAGAAAATCTATCTACCACCACAAATACATAATCATTACCTCTCTGTGTCTTAGGCAAATCGAGTATGAAATACATGCTGATATCCTCCCAAGGTCTTTTTGGTACTATCAAAGGTTTATACAATACAACATTCTGACTACTCCCTTTTTCAACTTGAAAAACTCTACAACTCTACACAAATTTCCTAATATCCTTATATATATGTGGCCAAAAGTGATTCTCACTTACCAATGCTACTATTTTATCAAATCTGAAGTGTCCTTCCAATCCTCCACTATGTTTCTCTTTTACCAAGTTATCCCTCATTAAACATAAAGGTAAACACAATTGATTTCCTCTGAACAACATATCCTCTTGAAGGAAATTATCCAACCATTGAATTCTATCCTCCAAAACTAGTTCTTTACATGCTCTCCAAGTTGCTGCATGTTGGTTATTTTTACTATAACCAAGTTTATCTTCTATTCTACCTATAGAATTGCCACTTCTAATCGAGGGCAACTCAGAGGACCTTGACCAACTGATGAGGAATCTAACAATAAACCTCCTACACTTCAAGCTTTGCAAAACCCAAGAGGGTGGTCCCTTTAATGTGTTTATAATCTCTGCACCAAACTTATAAACAATCATTAACAATTAATAGATAATCCCATTTAATAGCTCAACATAATAGGATAATATTGAATTGAATTGGATTTTCATCAATAGTATCAACTACTTCGAGCATGAGATGATTACAATAATATTTCACAACTTAAGATAGTCATTTAATTTTCAATTTGGTATCAAGCCCTAAGCAAAGACAAGCAGACACAAAATCTCACAAACACATACAATTTAGACCAATGCCATATTCCATTGGGGAGTCAGATTCACAAACATTTAAAATTCCATGACAGATTAAAACACATAGCATATAAGATCTCTAACAATATTGCCTTACAACATCATAAATTTATATCCTAACCTAATAATTCTTACCAAATCCCTTTATAGAACTATCCACCTATAACTCCATTAAAGCATTTTAATTAATTCTTTGAATTAAAGCCAAAATGGAAGTCATACACACCACAATAGTGAGATGAATGCAATAGCCCTTGATTATATTATTCAAAAATATTATATACTTATACAAAGGAGAGACATGAGCTCAAAATGTATCACTATAACTCAAATGCTAGTACTGTCATGAAGCATCAAACCTTTATAAATCCAAAACCCTACTACAGAATGACACAAAACCTAAATTTCATTTACACTGAAACAACAAGCTTTATAAATTGATCTCCAACTATGCCTAGACTCGACCTCAAAATATGTAACTTGCTAACCCCTATTTCTGGCCTTGAAATCCTTCTTATAGAGAATGAAAGAGAAAAAAAGCATCGGGCCAGAAAATACACATGTCACCAGTCAATTGAACTGCTCTGTGACATTTAAAAAAAGATGATTACAATCACCGAGTCCCAGAGCATCTTCTTGTTAATTTCACTCATTAGAGAATAGCTGCTGCATTGGCCAAACCTCAAAACTTGTGCCAAAAAGCCACCATGGAGACAAAACCATAATCAATTATAACTATAATCATTGAGTTGTTAGTTGCCAATAATAGACACCGTCTTACTCCTCTTCAGTTAAGTACTTGTCCACCCATTTTTGATATTCTTCATTTGTTGGCCAATTAAAATTCACTACCTCATTCACCTTAGTATTGTAAGGTGTGTATTTCATTGCAACCTGATTGGCCTCTCTTTCAAAAGACTCTACGAATGTGCTGGTGTTAATTATTTTGTCCATACTACTTACCAACAAATCATAATTATAATCATCACAAATCAATTTGATTTGTGTGTTAATAACTTCTTCTACCCTATCTTGCCACTGTTGCAATATTTTAAAATTTCCTTGTGCATCAATTATGTCTGGTAAAAATGTATCACTCCAGTCATCAAAGCTCTTTAACAGTTCCCTAATTCTTCTACTCAAATCATCAGTTAAGGTCTGGAATCCCTTTAATGATTTCACAAATATTTGAGTAGGCCTCAATGACTGAGGCCTATTATCTGCATCGAACCTAGAGGCCTTATACATAATATCTAGATCATTGGCCCTAGGGATCCACTTCTCAGCCAAAGGAAAAACTATTTCCCAATCCCTATTGATGTTTTTTATTCCATCCAAGAATAAATAATATAAAGAATGCATAGATGGCAATCTACCATCACCCTTCTCATTTAGATGCCTCAAAACTATGTCAACCACCTTATTTTGTTTGAAAATTGCACCATCCTCACTTGCCTTTAAGGAAGCTTGTAATTCTGTAATCTTATTCAACATTTGGTTCTTTGTGGGATCCACAAAATACTCAACTTCTTCTTCAACTAGCCCTGGTGTAGGACTGAGAGCAGGTGTCTAGATGGGGGATTCTGGAGTAGAAACAATTGGAGTAATAGGGGGACTAATCCTGAGATAGAATGTAATGCTCTGATACTAGGAGTAGAGGAGGATTTTCCCACCAACCCATATTTCAACCTATCTACTTCAGATTGTAGCTCAACATTCCTTTGCTACATCCTACTATATTCTCCAATTATTATATTGTACTTCTCCATCAAACTTTTATTTTTAGCCTCTTCCCGTTTAGCTATCTTTTGGGACAATTTGGCTAAATTTACTATTAGGCTTGTAGCTTTTGTTGTTGAAATTTCATAAGCTCTCTTGATGATTAGCCCTCCCTTTAGGTTTGGGATAATATTAGTTACATTTGACTTTCTTCCCTAGGGTGCCAATGCCCATATTGCTCGAGTCTCATAATCCTCACTGAAGGAAGAGTCTTTGCAGAGCTATCTTAATCTCTTCTTCACTATTTTTTATGGGGTGCATGGACTGTAAGATATCATTGAATGCTACAACATCGACTATGTCCCATTCAGGCAAAATCAGGACACCAGCCTGAGTCACAAGTCTTCTTCCATCCTCAAGAGTGATGTTTTTGAATTTTTCCATTAATTTAGCCTTAACCTCATCATCATTCTCCTACTCAGACTTATCAGGCGTTGATTCTCTCCTTCTCTTGCACTTGTCCTGATATTCTTCTAGTTTCATCCTCTAAAGTAGCTGCAAAAATATAAATTTTTTACAAATGCATCATTGTCCAAGAATACCTTGCAGGCCTCCATTCTGGAATCTTGTACACATTTCCACTTTACATCCATGTCAGAAAGAACCAATTGTGTTGATCTAGGAGGGGAAGGGATACCAACCTGCATGTCTTGATCCGTCACAATTATCTCATCCATCAGAGCCTCTTGTGTATCCTCAAATCTTTTCCTTTTAGGGCTTGGCTCTGATGGTAGCACTATACGATCACTTCTTGGTGGTGAATCTAGATCAACAATGCTTATCCCTCTAGGTGCTCTAAATTTTGGGCCTGGCTAAGATGATGCTTTCGTATTTTTTTTCCTTTCTTATCCCCCTCATCCTCATCATTGTTGTCATTCCTCTTCCTCTTGTATAGAGGCCGATCAACTGAGGGCTTATAAGTTGGCCTTGTTTCTTCAGGCCTCACCTCTGGTCTTTGAACCCCAAATTCCAATTCCAAAGTTACCTTCTTAGTCATCAAAGTGCCCATAATCTCTTTAAAATTATCAACCAAGAAAGCAATTCTCTTGTGGAATGGAGTAAATTTCATTAATGGATCATATTTTGGATCTATTTTATGCACTATGGCCAACAAATTCTCATATGTAATCCATTTTTCTTTATTCAATTCCTGCCTATTCAAATCAAATTCATTTCTTATTAGGTCTTTAGGAAAATTGAATTCATGTGGAAACTTGCCACCTTTAATTCATTATCTGAACAAGGAAAATAATCCCTCAGGGTCATAATGCCTCCTCGATCCACTCTTTAAATGGTAATCATAAAAAAACCTTCCAAAGTGGACCCAACCTCCCTTGGAAAAGACAAAATTTGAAACAACAGTATAATCAGGGAACAAAGTCCCCTTTCCTCTCCTTTTTAGGTTGTCTTGATGAATACAACCTAGTTACCACATGACCTCGACAAACCCCATTCTTGATGGTAAATTATATGGGAGAATATGAGGGGCTCCTTGCAAACCATACACCCTTAGGACAATTCTTACGGGGTACAAGATGATGTCATACCAATTGTGGCAGACCTTCAAATTAGGCTTCCTCACCATTGGTCAGAGGAAGTCATGCAACTCCTGAGGAACTCTAGGCACATTTACCACCAATCAAGCTCTGAGTTTGGAGGCAAAGCTGTTATCAAACTATACAAAATTGGCACATCCCTTGTTGTAAGATAGGTCTCCACTCCAAACCTGTACTGGTAATATTTATCCATTCACTTCTTTCCTCAACTCCTTCTCCGAGAACTTGACATTCTTGTACATGAACATATGCATTAACAGGGAGTACCAACATCCCCCACATGCAAATTCAGAAAAACCTCATGTATCTTTTCTGCTAGAAAATAGGCATAGTCATACACCATGGAGTAATTGGGATGCTGAATCTGAGCCCCCATGAGCATATATGCAATGGGAATCACTGTATTTGGGTTGAATCCAAAAATCTAGCATAATTAATAAAATGTTACCAAAAAGTGATTGGAAAAACAACTTAGTCTGAAAGGCTCCTGGTCACTTGGGTTGATATGAATTGTTGAACTACCTGCCCTAGCCAGATGAGGAGGAAGCAACTTTAATCTGAAAAGAGGCTTTAACCTTGCATATTGCTGCTTTATCTCCTCAAGATCAATTGGGACCAAGAATCAGCTAGACTCACTCAAAAGAAAAACTTGCTGAATCTCATCTACACTTATACTTAGCAAAATCACACCATCATTATCCCTAATTACCCTTGTAATAGGGTCATAATGTGCTACCACTACTCTGAGTAGGTCCATGTCAAGAAACACATTTGGCACTGCTAGTTTCCCCATGTCATATCTCTGGCCATTACAGAAGGGGTGGGGTAAGTTTCACTGTCGATACAACAACCTAAACATTTCTAGACTCATCATAGGAACCCTAGCATCTGCAATATTGTAATTCTTGCACACTAGTCCTTCGCCTAGGGTTCTTCCACTCATTAAAACCAAACCCCTCTTCCTATCATTTGTTGATAATGAGAGTTGATCCAAAAAATCATCATATAACTTCCTTTTCAAATAATCAACATGGCAAGAGTGCTACTTCGGTGGTGCCATCTCAAACAACTAGGGCTTCCTTAAAATTCTAATCCTTGAACAAACTAGGGCTACCTAGAAAATGAAATTACAATACAACTGTGCAATTTCCAACAATCCAAATGAACTAGTAACCCTATGACAATAATTAAAAAATCCCTTGAATAGCACAATACAAACCTTCACAAAAATCATAGTCAAATTAACCCAGTGATAAATAAAGTAACTCACGGGATTTTGCACCTTGCAGAGAACCGAAATTTCACTATGACCACTTGATTTTTTTTTATCTCTAGCTCTGAATTGCTTTGAAAATAATTGAATGCTTTTGTGGTGAAGACAAAATGAAATAAAAATACTTTATGCCGATCGAATTTACCCAGTAGACGTCTCATCCACCATTAAAATCTCATTTGCATGTCATGCCAACAACTCCAATCACATTTGATGCGAATTTAAATTTCAGCCGTTGATCTTTTTTTTTTTGTCATATCATCGAACGACCACCTTCAAAAAGGCTGATGTAATCTCCATCTCAGTGTTGAGGGCCCACCGCAATATGCAGCACCAAAGGAATACACGTGGTGCCTTCCCATGATATCACAATCACTAAATATCTTGCATCTTTGGATCACACGATCGCAATCAACCGTTGATTCCCACCATCGACAATCGTATTCACTCATAGTAGTCATCAACACCAAACATAACCATCGAGAAAATTTTCATCAAGATTATAACACCACCATCGATCTCGAGCATGTGCATCTCACATTTTATTTAGTAACCCACTTTATAACATATTAAAGCCTGATACAAATATTAAACACTTTATTAATCTTATTTTGGCATCGATAGCTGAAACATGTGGTGCTCACCCATGATTTCACAATCAATTGAAACCCAGTGGTGAGGCCATCACAAGATCACAAGGAACAGTCACGATCAACCATAGGATGATCGACGGTCATTAAAAAACATTTCCTACAAAAGAAAACAATTATTAAAAGGGGATAGGGGACATCGCCTAGGCCAACGACAAATGATAGCTTAAATTTGTTTTTAAAACATGGGGCATAGGCCGACCTAGACTTAGAAATAATAAAGTCAGGCGAAATATTTGACACTATTTATTAAAAGGGGCCCGACCTATATGAGTCAATGGGACATAAGTCATTTTAAAACCTCCCTCAAAAAAGGTAATGGAAAAATAGATCCGACCCAAGGTTCTAGATAGAACATTAGGATTCCATGAAGGTAAAAATAAAACCCCAACCCTAGGTTTCTTTCGAATAGCATGACAGACCAGTAATGTGGCAAATAATTAATGGGACTCAAAGAACAAAATTTGAGGCTCCATCAGTGGCTCCAGTTGGGACATTCATTCCACTAGAATGAAGCAAGAATAATAGAATCTTAGGTAGAGCAGACCAGTTGCAGAGACAACCAAAAATGATTATCCAGACAAGACAATCCAACAAAAGGAAACTTACAAATAACATATATATAGACCTAAGCTACTGTTCATGGAGAATAATACTTCAGCTGAAGTATAACTTCAAGAATTTTCCAAGAACTGGAAATTCAAGAATATCACCTGTCATTTCTTGGAGGAAATATGAATCTTCCCCCCACTTATTATTCACCAGGAATGGACCCAACTATATTGCATCAAATTTACCATATTTTCCTTTATCTTCCAACCTGACATTCCACATCAAAACCATATCTCCATTTTGGAAACTCCTTGCAGTTGTCTTCTTGTCATACAAATTCTTTACCTATCACTATAATTTGGAATTTTTCATCTGAGCTTCTGTCCTGGTCTCATTTAATTCTATGAGAGCTTCCACTCTCAACTACATTTCATCTTCTATTTCATTATCATACATCTGGACAAATTTAGACATCTCCATCAGGTTATTCTGGGGAAACCTTGCATTTATCCCATAGACTAAATCAAATGGGGCACAACCTATTGCCTTCTTCACAGTTACCCTATCTGCCTAGACTTCTAATCTTAATTTAGAATCCCATGCCTTCTTATTTTGATCTAGATTCTATTGATAATCTTCATCAAGCTTTTATTGCTTGATTCTGCTTGTCCATTTCCTTGTGGGTGGTAGGGTTATGAGTAAGAGACTTGGATGCCACACTTCTCACATAATTCCATATATTCTTCAGACCTGAAACACATTGCATTATCTGACACAATTTTCTCTGGACATCCAAATCTAGTCACTATATTAATCATTAAGAAGTCAATTATCACCTTACTAGTTGTTTTCTTTGTTGGAATTTCTTCCAACCACTTTGTAAAGTAATCAGTGGCTACCAATATCCATGAGTGGCCTCCACTTGAGTTACATGCAATCTCTCCTACAAAATCAATACCCCATTGCTGGAATGGAGAATGCACTGCAACTGGTTTTAAAGGTAAGTTACCAAAGAATTTCAACTTACCAGAGAAACACTAACAAGCATCACATGTCTTCACTAATTGGTGTGCATCCTTAAAAATAGTAGGCCACCAAACCCAACCCTCATTAATTTGTGTGAAATTGTTTTGGCCATATAATGTCCTCCACAAACTCCACTATGCATTTCATTCAAGAGTCTACAAATTTTAATATAACACCTTCTCCATTTCTCCACTAGAGCTTTCCTATTATGACAACATATTTAATAGCATGTAACTTCAATGTCCTCTTTTCATTTTCACTTAAATCATTAGGACATTTCATCTTTTGTAAATAATAGATCACACCCTTGTACCAATCAAAATGTTCCATATCACATATGTGTGATCTATTCTCTTCTTCAACCAAATTTATCTGATTTGGTTCTAGATTACTTTGGGCCATAAGCTAGGCCAGTCCTTTTCCTCTCACCACCTTGGTAATCTAGATTTCATTATTCAATTCTTGGATCCTATTGATCCATCTACATCTTCTTCTTGACACTTCCTGTTTTGTAAAAATGTCCTTCACAGTAGCACTGGGTACATAGACAATTACGGTAGCTCCCATCAGATATGTCCTGAAAGCTTTTACTACTTTTACTAGTGCATATGCCTATTTTTCATTTATGTCATATTTAAGTTCTGTAGCCAACAAGGACTTGCTGAAAAAGGCTATAGGCTGTTCAAAGCCCTCAACATTCTTCTATAATAACACAACTGAAATTGTGTGGAATGAAGCAAATGAGAAGATTTGTAAGAATTTGGAAAAATTAGGAGTTCTTAACACAAGAGCTTCCTTTATAGCTTGCTTAATGGCCTAGAAAGCTTGTACCAACTCTTCTTCCCATTCAACCTTGGCCCCTTTCTTAAGCATCTTAGAAATAGGGTGAACTATCTCAGAAAAATTTCTTATGAACCTCCTTAAGAAATTGATCTGTCCAAAGAAATATTGTATTCCTTTGACATTTAGAGGTTGCGGGACCCTATCTATTGCAATTACCCTTTCTGGATCAATTTTGACCCCATACTTAGAAAAAATATGTCCCAACAACTTTCCTTCCCTTACTCCAAAAGCACATTTCTTTGGATTTAAGGAAATACCATATTCTAATGCCCTACAAAACACTTTCTTCAAATGTTCACAATGGCCATCTTCTTTCTTGGAATATGTTAGATCATCTTGATAAATCACCAATTTTTTTTTAATAAAATCTAAGAATGCCACATCCATGGCTATTTGAAAAGTAGCCCCTACATTTGTTAGACCAAAAGGCATTCTCACATATACATAAGTTCCCCAAGGTGTAGTGAAATTTGTCTTAAATTTTTCAGACTCCTTAACCATGACTTGGTTATAGCTAGAAAACCCATCCATCATAGACATTAACTCATAGCCTATCACCCTCTGCAACATGTTTTCCATATTTGGTAATGGGTAACTATCCTTCAACGAAGACACATTCAAATTTCTGAAATCCACACATAACCTGATGTCTCCATTTTTTTCTCACAAGAACCAAATTTGATACCCAAGATGAATGTCTAATTGGTTTGATAATCCCTGTATCTCTTAACTTCATGAGTTCTTCTTGCATTTTTGGGGCCAAGGTAGGATTAATAGGCCTTTTATTTTTCCTAAAAGTCTTAGCATCTCTACTCAAAGGAATTTCATGTTGAAAAAAATCCTGCCTATAAGCCTTAAGATCATCATAAGACCAAGCAAACACATGTTTGAATTTTCTTAACAAATCAATTAACATCCTTCTCACCTTTGGTGATAATTTCTTTCCAATATACACCTTTTTTGGTGATGCATCTATTCCAAGATTTATTTCCTCCAAGTCATCAAGATGAGAAGCAACACAATTAGCCTTCGTCCTATCCTGGTTGTCAAACACTCTTTCAAGAACAACTCAACCTTTAGGAATTGTGTTAGTTTTTAACTGAATAACTTCATTCCCAAACACATTATCCTTACCATCAATTTTTTCAACAAAAGCTCCAAAGTCAATTTCTTGACTTTCATACTCATCCACACAACTTAAAAATCTCAATATGTCATCACCACTATCAAAAACTTGCTAGTTCTTGATATTATTAGGAACACAATGGTCTGATTTGCACTTCAACCTTTGAAATCTCACCATAAGTCATGTCATTTGGTCTTAATGCAATATTTTCTAGTAAATCCGCCACCTCATTGTGACCTCCATCCAATTTATACCAAAAGAATCAAAGTTGTCCAATTCATCCCAAATAGCAGTTCTATAATTTTTTCAACCTTTTAGTCTTTGACACATATATGGATCTGACTTGGAAAATCACAAGCTCAGAATCTCCAATCACTTTGAGCTTCTTGATCCCATTTTTTTGAGCCAATCTCAACCCCAATAACAAGGCTTCATACTTGGCCACATTGTTGGTGCACTCAAATAACATAGTGAAATATAACCTAAATGTCTTTCCACTCGAAGACCTTAGCAACACACCTACACCAGATCCTTCCTTTGAACTTGCACCATCAAAATACATAGTCTAAAAATCATTAGATTCTAACACATGTTCAACTTCTGTATCAATTGGTGCAACAGGTTTATCACAATCACTAGGGGTTCCTCAACCCTGAAATCATTTATGCCACAGTCAGTAAAACATGTCAAATTCTTAATTGAATCATGCTCAATCATATGAGGCACCTTGGACTCTCTTTCAATGTTGAAATATTTTCCATCAATGTAGAAAGTAGAAAATGACAAATCACATTGCATGTTACCTCCCATTGATGCACTCCACTTCCTTGACAAGAGCATCCCAAAATGAGGAGGGATGTCTGCAACTAAAACATACATGGCAAAAACCTTATCAGGGTATTGGGTCAATTTATAAGGCAATGCTTTAATAGTCCCAATAACTGGCACTTCTCTTGAATCTAATGCATAGAATTTACCTTGAGTAGTGTCTAATGTTAAGACCAAAGGTTTCCATAATATTGACTAGCATAACATTATTGGAGGCCCCTGAGTCTATCATACAATTTATCAGAATCTTCCCATTTATATTCTATTGAATCCCTCTTGTGCTATTTTGTCCTTGATGACAATTTATGTTACTCTAGCATCTTGGTGGTTACTGTCTTAGTTATTCTGCTTGTCTATTTGGCATAGGTACTTCATTATTTATATTATCTTGGTGGTTCTGATATCTTGGGTCCATGTGCAAATCTCGATTGAGGTATTCTGATTATAGGTTATTTTCTCCATTGATCAGGTGATATATTTCTAGTTTAACATTTGTGTTTCAGTACTTCACTTGATTACAAGTGACTGGCTTGATTAGTTCTTTTATAGGTTGATTACTTAATGCTTGATCAGTTACAAGCATCTTTATATTCATCAAGTCTTCTCTATTCATCATAAGTATTTGGACTTCATTTGACTTTATTTGGAAATGGCAAATAATATAGCATTGAACATATCAAGGTGGCACTAGACCTTGGGTAAAGGATTTCTATTCAATCTTATATTTGCATTTGCCTTGGGTTTATTGGTTGACATTTATATCGGGCCTCAAGGCCGACAATAGGCATGTTTGAATTTGGTAAGATAGTGGCTTCAAAAGGTCTTACTGTGGTACTGCTGGGAGTTAAGCTAGTAACAATGGTGGTGTGGTGGAAACCGCCAGCAGCAAGCATAATAGTTACTACTACACTGCGAGCTATCATCAGTGAAACCGCGGTAGTGCGGGTAAACCGTCAATGGCAAGCAGGACAACTACCATTGTACCATGAGTAGTTAGGATGTTAACCATGGTAATAAAGTGGAAATGGTTAGCGGTTCACAAAGAGCTATTGCTATACCATGGGTAGTCTGAAGTAAGATTGCGACTGTACAGTAAGAGAGTGGATCTCAAAATTTGTTAAAGATTTTTTAATAATTCATTAATTGTCCTCTCAGACTCCAAAAGTTTATCAATCTTAGCAAATGATTTCGGTTTGCTTTCTTTGGGAGCTTAGGTCATTATTATTTGCTTCACTTGCTTCAAAAGGTTTGAAACCCTATTCTAGTTGCCATCATTGATTTTTTTATCTCACAGCCATTTCACTGTTCTAGTAGCTGGTTTAATAATCTTTGGCAGCGTATTGGAAAATAGAAAGACCATGACATTGGTTTTTTCACCTATTGGTTTCTCACCAGCATTTGGAAGCTTGAATGGGGAAAGAGCTCGAGCTGCTCTATCACTTCGCAGACCTGGTAAATCTCTCATGAGAAATGTGTTTTGGTTCTCTCAGGTATTCTTTTTTCAGTTTTCTGTTTAGATCCATTACTTCACAAGCAAGGTGATTTTGAGTTAAGTTTTTCTATTCAAAAATAAAAATGGAAAATTTCTAATTCCTTTTCATGAAAATCTGAAACGTTTGCTCCAAATATTGACTATTTTTTTTTGAAGGTTATCATATCAGTTTTATGAAACATATTTTTAAGTTTGTGGGTCATCTTGAAAGCTGAAAGTTTCTTTAGTTACTTATCTGGAATTGTTAGTAATTGCTATCAAGTACATGATTACATGTTTTTGGTTACATTGTTGTTTGGGGTTTCATTTATATCTATTTTTAGCAGCAGCTTCATGGTCCAATTTTCCTATGAAATATGTATTTCATTAATACTACTTGGGAGTAAGCACTGTATGTGCAGGCCGCTTGTGGAGAAAAGTTTCAATTACACCTCTATTTTTGGAATAGTTGTTCTATCCTTAACATAAAGGAAGAATCCTTCACTTATGATCTCTGTAACATCTAGAATTGTTGCTTGATAGTTGTTCTATAGCCTGAAAACAACCTTGTATATTTTTTTGGAAAGTGAAATTTGAGCAACAGTGGTAATACTTCCAATATGTAATGATGTTTTTCTGTAAAAATCCAAAAACAGTGAGATTAGGGTTCAATCAAGACAGGAAAACTAAACTTGAAATAGGGGCATTACTATTAAGACATGTGAAAGTCTATTTTGTGATTTTGATGCTAAAAATTGGAAAACACAGTGTGTAGTCAGATTTGTAGTTTCTGTATGGAAAGATGTTGAAAACCAAACAGTGAGAAAAGAAAGAAAAGATGTATCATTGTAATATAGTTTGATGAGAATGTATTATGACTGTGATAAGATTTTCCTCAAGTTGTATTGAGATTAGATAATGTATGGAATTCTGAAGAGCTAATTTTGACTCTTGAAAATTCTATGCTTTGTCTGTCAAGAGGCACTTGACAGAAATCAAGTGAAACAAAGAGATCCTCTATTCTATTGAATATCAGGAAAGGGGTTGGTTCTCCTTGAGATTGGTGTCTCTTAACAGAGGGGTTGGTGCTCCTAGAGTAGGTGCTCAGAAATCAACAATTAAGGCTTTGTCAAAATATATTATTGAAATGAAAGCCTGAAAAAGGCAGTAGGTTAAGGAGTGGTTTTTCTACCCCAAGACGGTTTTCCACTGGGCATATCTTGTGTCTATTTGTGTCTCTGTGATTCATTTTCTTTAGTACTTTACTACTTTAAAATTCAATGTTACATTACTCATTTCAGTTTATATGATTGCATTCAAATACATGAATGACACCATCATTGATAAATGAGAACATATGGATGGTTCTTTTCAATTTCAGTTTAAATTGTTTAAGAAGTTATAAACATTGATTCACCCCCCCCTCTCAGTTTATTTTCACTCCAGCAATATCAACACTCAGGAAAAAAGGGGTTATATTCTCAAGGCACATATTGATAGAATTACCTAGATACAGGGGGAATTTGTGTTAAAATTCCCTCCAATTATTTCTCTTTTATTTCTTCCTTTTCCTATGATTCTTTACAATTTCCTTGTTCAATTTACTACTAGAAATTCCTATAATCAAGGCTATTGTTTTTTCTTTATGCTCATCTATTCTCATCATCTCGAGCCAAGGAATAGTAACTTTAACTTGGGACAATACTTGAAATATGTCTAAGGGTTTGTATTTAGGTAGGTTAGGAATCATACCTTTATTGGTTTCTTTATTTTCCAGTTGTTGTTTTCCTTCAAGTTTCTTTTGCTTTCCTTCTGGAGTAGGTTCATCAGACTTGGTAATAACTTTGGTCTTTACCAAGAAAGGAGTAACATCTTCATGGGGAATTGGGATCTTAGTCCTTTTTTCCCATATCTTGTCATTCTTGACCTCCTTGATTTAAAAAACATCATTTTTGCTATCTTCTTTAACACCCTTATTTTTATCTTTCTATTCCTTAATAAAAAGGCCAGTAGGCTTACCTTGCTCGCCACCCATAGTTCTGTTTCATAGTTGCAATGTACTTCTCATCTAAGCAACCATCTCTCTAGTCAACTGGGCGATCTCATCTTTTGATGGTCTCCTTAGAGACACTAGATCTTCAACCTGCTTCATATTTGCAGGTATGATGGTCAAACTCACCTTCCTCATCCGAAAAAACTTGTTGATGATAGATTTCAACTCTCTATAGTTGATTATTCACATCAAATTCTTTCAATTCTTCATCAGAATAACATTCAAATTCATCAATATATGACCGGGCCATACAAAAATCTACATAATTCTACTCAAAATTAGGAGTCTTCTCATGAGCATCCTCTTATTTCCTTCAACATCAAGTAGTTGGGCCATGCCATAATAATTATAATCATGTGGATGTTTACACACCTCACACCATGGTCTATCTTGTACTAGATTTACAAAATTATTTTGCAAAGGATCTGGTGTCTGCTGATCAGTTTTAGGCTTCTAAGCTGGTAGTATTGGTTTTCCATCCTTCCAATTTGTGTTGTAGGGATAATTTTGTAGTTTAAGTGTTGAGGACCTTATCCCACTTCTCATCATCCTTAGGGCCTGCAATAGATACTTTCTCAATTTTATCCCTAGGATTCTTCAAAAGAGTAGGTTCTTCCCTCCTACCATATTTTCTAGAAGCTTTCCTATTTCTTTCAATATTAATAGCTTCTCTAAAAGCATCCTTCATGGTCCGAGGGTCCTTATCTCGAAGGAGATATGCCATTTTAGCATCAAAAGCATTGAAATAAATGGTTAAACAAACATTCTCATCATGTCTCATCACTTGAAACAACTTATACATTTCTTTTTAAAATCTAAGGTTAAACTCTATTGTAGGCTCATTAACTAATTTCTTGATGTTGTTAAATTCATTCAACATGGAACTAGCATTAGTCTTATCACCATATTGTTCTTTGAAGCATTTTTCAAACTCTTCCCATGAACTAATACTAGTATTTGGTAGACCCCTATACCAATCCCTTGCATCTGCAGTCAAAGATTGGACAATCAACTTCATTAGTAAATCCTCATGTTCTACTTCATAATCATTTAACATATCCATGAAGGCTTTCAAATGTTCCTCTGCTGAAAAAGAATTATTCCCAATACACTTATTCATCTTTTCTCTTAACTCATCTGGGATGGGATTTGGGTAACCCAAAATACCATCAAAGAATAATTGCCTATATCTTTCCAATTTTATAGGTCTCCTCTGAAATAGTCCATCAATTTTCTAAGAGTCCTCACCAGACCATGTATTCTGAGTTTTAGGACCATCTTGATGTGGATTTATAAACTTGGTTGCATGAATATTTGGGCCTAAGTTATTTGTGGTATTCTCTAGACTAGGTTTAGGATCATTTTTCAAAACATCTCGGTGACCTGATGAATTTGTAGCTTGTGTAACCTCATCCACACTTGACATTCCTAGGAAACTTATTTTCCTTCTCTTTTCTGCATTTGCAGCCTCAATTTGAATCCTCTCTAGTTCTTCTGCTAGAGCTTCCCCTTCCCTCCTAACCTTTTCTAGGACAGTCTCTATTTTTTATGTCACATGTGAAAGGGGATCTTGCTTAGGATGGTGAGAAACTACCCTCTCATTTATCTTGATCCCTTTAGCCTTCTTTTTTACCTTGTCCAAAACAAGTTTAGGATCTGGATTACTTGATTGTAGCTTAACAGGGTTCAAGGGTTTTGGGTCTGCAGGCTTTGGTTGGACCTCAACTTGACCTACAAGACTCACTTTGGACACTGGCTTCACCTCCTTATCAATTTTTTTTGTACAACAATACCTTCCTTTTCTAGGTCCTATCTACTTTGGTTCAGGAGTTTCATAGTTTCCAATTGTCTAATTAATCTATCCCTCTCAATGACAGCATGCATCAGTTTTGATTCCTTTTCTTTGTCATTTTTTATCCTAAGCTCAACTTGCTTTTGGATCTCTCATCTTAAAGAACTAATATCCCCAAAAAATATCTTCAGGGTCAGGCAAAGTCATGTTAGAACTTGATGTTTTAGTTAAGTCTATCAAGTTCGCTTCTTCATGCCTAAATAATAAAGGAGTTCCATCATCTTTAGTAGGAGGAGGAGGCACATCACTGGTGCATTCTTTGTGATGGCTTCAACTTCTACTCCTAATTATTCTCTTAGTATATTGGACACTAATAGACCCTTTATTATGACATGCTACATCCTCTTGAACAAGTGTATTAAATAATGCATCAAAAAATCCATAGTTATCTAACTCAGAATATCTAGATACATGTTCAAAAGTCTCAGGGATAGTATATAGATTCTCACTTGTACCTTGGTGTACATGATTTTGTGACACAGGAGAAACATTGATAGTTTTTGGTTTGTTCTTTATCCAGTCCTTCTTCATTATCCTAGGAAGTTCACCCTCCAATTTATGCTTTGGGTGATTCTTCACGAATGACCTGGTGTTCTTCATGTCTCTGTGCTTGTCCAAAAATATTTTAATTGGTATTAAATATTCAAATGAAATGTACATTTGTTTAGAGACTTTAGAGTCACCACCTAATTATCTTGGGAAAACCAACTATTCAAAAACACTTGGTGGAATTTGAAAAGACCTTTAGAATTTCTCGTACTGACAATGTACGAAATTTACTCACGAGATATTCACAACTTTTGAACAACAAACAAATTAGATAAAAGAAAAGAAGAGCCATAGGCTCGACCTTCAAATAAAAAAAATACTATGATAACTCTATGCAAAATGGATAACCGACCCATTGAAAATAAATATTCAAACTAAGTTCCCGAGCAGAGTCGCCATTTTGTTGGTAGTTTTTACTGTAACCGGGTTTATCTTCTATTCTACTTATAGAATCACCACTTCTAGTCGAGGGAAGCTCAAAGGACCTGGACCAACTGATGAGGAATTTAACAATAAACCTCCTACACTTTGGGCTCTGCAAAACCCAGGAGGGTGGT
Source organism: Sequoiadendron giganteum (assembly GCA_007115665.2). Taxonomy (NCBI): domain Eukaryota; kingdom Viridiplantae; phylum Streptophyta; class Pinopsida; order Cupressales; family Cupressaceae; genus Sequoiadendron; species Sequoiadendron giganteum. The sequence continues at coordinate 237,618,507 of CM021101.1, forward strand.
CCCTTTAATGTGTTTATAATCTTTGCACTGAACTTATAAACAATCATTAACAATTAACAGATAATCCCATTTAATAGCTCAATAGAATAGGATAATACTGAATTGAATTGACTTTTCATCAATCGTTTCAACTACTCGGAGCATGAGATGATTACAAAAATATTTCACAACTTAAGATAGTAATTTAATTTGCAATTTGGTAGCAAGCCCTAAGCAAAGACAAGAAGACATTAAATCTCACAAACACATATGATTTAGACCAGTGCCATATTCCATTGGGGAGTTAGATTCACAAACATTTAAAATTCCATGACAGATTCAAACATATAGCATATAAGATCTTTGACAATATTTCCTTACAACATCATCAATTTATATTCTAACCGAATACTTCTTACCAAATCCCTTTATAGAGATATCCACCTATAAATCCATTGAATCATTTTAATTAATTCTTTGAATTAAAGCCAAAATGGAAGTCATACACACCACAACAATGAGATGAATGCAATAACCCTTGATTATATTATTCAAAATTATGATATGCTTATACAAAGGAGAGACATGAGCTCAAAATGTATCATTATAACTCAAATTCTAGTATTGTCATGAAGCATCAAACCTTTATAAATCCAAAATCCTACTACAAAATGACACAAAACCTAAATTGCATTTACACTGAAACAACAAGCTTTACATTTTTCTCTGCAACTATGCCTAGACTCGACCTCAAAATATCTAACTTGCTAACCCCTATTTCTGGCCTTGAAATCCTTCTTATAGAGAATGAAGGAGCAAACAAGCATCGGACCAGAAAATACAAATGTTAGTGGTCAATTGGACCACTCTGTGACATTTCAAAAAAAATGATTACAATCACGGAGTCCCAGAGAATCTTCTTGTTAATTCCACTCATTAGAGAATAGCTACTAGATTGGCCAAACCTCAAAACCTACACCAAAAATCTGCCATGGAGACAAAACCATAATCAGTTATAACTATAACCACTGAGTTGTTAGTTGCCGGTAGTAGACATCATCTTACTCCTCTTCAGTTAAGTACTGGTCCACCCATTTTTGATACTCTTCATCTGTTGGCCAATCAAAATTCACTACCTAATTCACCTTAGTATTGTAAGGTGTATATTTCACTGCAACCTAGTTGTCCTCTCTTTCAAAAGACTCTAAGAATGTGTTGGTGTTAGTTATTTTGTCCATACTACTTACCAACAAATCATAATCAAAATCATCACAAATCAATTTGATTTGTGCATTAATAAATTCTCCTACCCTATCCTACCACTATTGCAATATTTTAACATTTCCTTATGCATCAATTATGTCTGGTAAAATTATATCACTCCAGTCATCAAAGCTCTTTACCAACTCCCTAATTCTTATACTCAAATCATTAGGTAGGGCCTAGAATCCCTTCAATGATTTCACAAATATTTGAATAGGCCTCAATGACTAGGGCCTATTATCTGCATCAAACCTAGAGGCCTTATACATAATATCTAGATCATTGGCCCTAGGGATCCACTTTTCAACCAGAGGAAAAACTATTTCCTGATTGCTATTGATGTTTTTTATTCCATCCAAGAATAAAGAATATAAAGAATGCACAAATGGTAATCTACCATCAATATTCTCATTTAGATGCCTCAAAACTGTGTCACCCACCTCATTTTTTTTGGAAATTGCACCATCCTCACTTGCATTTAAGGTAGCCTGTAAATCTATAATCTTACTCGACATTTTCTTCTTCGTGGAATCCATAGAATACTCAACTTCTTCTTCATTTGGCCCTGATGTAGGACTAAGAGAAGGTGTCTAGAAGGGGGATCCTGGAGTAGAAACAATTGGAGTAATAGAGGGGACTGATCTTGAGATAGAAGGTAATGCTCTGATACCAAGAGCACTAGAGGATTCTCCCACTTTCCCATATTTCAACCTATCTACTTCAAATTGTAGCTCAACATTCCTTTGTTGCATCCTACTATATTCTCCTATTATTATATTGTACTTCTCCATCAAACTCTTCTTTTCAGCCTCTTTCCTTTCAGCTGTCTTTTGGGCCAATTTGGCCACATTTATTGTCAATATTTTATCTTTTATTGTTGAAGTTTCAGAAGATCTCTTGATAATTAGCCCTCCCCTTAGGTTTGGGCTAATATTAGTTACATTCACCTTTCTGACCTAGAGTACCAATGCCCATATTGCTAGAGTCTCATACTCCTCACTAAAGTTAGAGTCTTGCAGATCTGCCTTAACCTCTTCTTCATTGTTTTATATGGGGTGTTTGGACTATAAGATAGAATTGAATGCTACAACATCAGCTATGTCCCATTCAGGAAAAATCAGGACACCAACTTGAGTCACAAGTCTTCTTCCATCCTCAAGAGTGATGTTTTTGAATTCTTCCATTAATTTAGCCTTAACCACATCACCATTCTCCTGCTCAGACTTATCAGGCCTTGATTCTCTCCTTCTCTTTCACTTGTTCTGGTATTCTTTTAGTTTCATCCTCCAAAATAGTTGCAAGAATACAGGAGTTTTTACAAATGCTTCATCATCCAAGAATGCTTTGTAGGCCTCCATTCTGGCATCTTGTACACATTGCCCCTTTACATCCATGTTAGAAAGTACCAACTATGTTGGTCTAGAGGGGGAGGGATACAAACCTGCATGTCTTGACCAGTCATAATTATCTCATCCATTAGAGCCTCTTGTGTATCCTCAACTCCCCACCTCTTAGGGATTGGCTTTGATGGTAGCACTGCAAGATCACTTCTTGGTGGTGAATCCAGATCAACAATCCTTATCCCTCTAGGTGCTTTGAATTTTGGACCTGGCTGTGATGATGATTTCATTATTCGTTTTCCCTTCTTATCGCCCCTCATCCTCATCACTTTTGCCATTCCTCTTCCTCTTGTATAGAGGCTGATTAGCTGAGGGCTGATAAGTTGGCCTTGTTTCTTTAGGCCTCACCTCTGGTCTTTGAACCCCAAAGTCCAATTCCAAATTGACCTTCTTGCTCATCAAAGTGCCCATAATCTCTTTAAAATTATCCAAAAAGAAAGCAATTCTCTTGTTGAATGGATTAAACTCCATTAATGGATCATATTTTGGATCTATATTATGCATTATGGCCAACAGCTTCTCATATGCAATCCATTTTTCTTTATTCAATTCTTTCCTATTAAAATCAAATTCATTTCTGACTAGGTCTTTAGGAAAATTGAATTCATGTGCCAACCTGCCACCTTTAATACGTTGCCTAAACAAGGAAAAGAATCCCTCAAGGTCATGCTGCCTCCTAGATCCACTCTTCAAATGGTAATCATAAAAAAAAATTCCAAATTGGACCCATCCTCCCTTGGAAAAGACAAAATCTAAAACAATAGTATAATCAAGTAAATAAGTCCCCTTTCCTCTCCCTGTGAGGTTGTCATCATGAATACAACCTAGTTGCCAAATGACCTCGGAAAACCCCATTCTTGATGGTATATTATATGGGAGAATATGAGGGTCTCCCTAGAAACCATACACCCTTAGGACAGTGCTTACGAGGTATGTGATTCAACCTAGGATCCCATCGTCAACCTGCTTCTTAGTTCATCCTTGGAAATTGGCCCCTAGTTTGCAAAACCAAAGATTCTAGGTTCCGAATGACTGTTTATCATTAGAACGCTAAGAGCATTCTCCCCAAAGAGTCACCATTTGTTTTGGCTATAGCACACATGCCCTATTCAAAATGAGGACCATCCCTTTTTTACCATTTTCAAGTCACTTTTTTCTTCACCTCATCTTGCGTGCCTCTATTTTGAGTTCTAAGTGATTGAGGAGCACTTGAAGAATCATCTTGAGTCAATCACATTTTGGCCCCTTCCCCAAATTTTCTAAGTCCTAAAGTTTATACTAACATCCTTGAGCTAGTGTGGGTCCGCCCCTATGGGCCATCATATGTATAATTCCCCTGTGTCTTTGTCGTTCAAAGCGGTAGATGCTTGACCCCCACCCATCTTGTGGGACCCACACCCCTGTTGGCTCTTTTATCAATCATTGTTCTGAATGGAAATCATGCGATGACCACCCGCCCATCAGACTCCACTGACCTTTGCACTATTTGGAAATGACTGTTCAACCACTCAACAACCATCGTACAAGCATTAATCGTGGGCATTAAATTCTCAAAACCCCTCTATATACCCACCTTGACCTATCATTTTAATTGAAGTTCTTTTGCAGAGAGGAGTTAGACCACTATTATTGCCACTGTTATGCCTATAGCTCACATCCACCGCATAGTGCATATTTCATGTGGAATTCATCTGTGTTCTTCACGGGATCATGGGGTATGTCTACCATTTCCCATGCCTTACTTTCTTCTCATAAATGGCTATATGATTAAGTTATTTTTTTCAATTAAAACATCAAACCTAGGTCAAAGGCCATCCTCCCTATGAAACCCACAAATCGAAACACTCAAAAAACCTTAAAATATTGATTAGATCCCATTTGGAACCTAACAATCCCTACTATTGTTCTTGTGGTGTGGCATCCTCGCCCCTTAGGCCCGTTCCACTCTCTTGACCATCCCTTTTCTCATGAAGAAAACCTTTCAAATCAGCTACCGACCTCGTTAGATCCACCTCCATGGGGCGGCCTCCTCTCCTAGTCATCTAAATTCTTCATGATGCACACATTAAATGTGCCATCAATCGAGCCTCATTGATCCACTTGTGTGGTTCTCCCTAGGCATTTCACCTTTTGGGACTACCGTTTCAAATGACCATTTTCTTACGATGTTTCATTTGTCCAAACCCAATCAAACAGTTAGACAAAGGTGAAAATCAAGCTAAAAACCATCCATCCAGTAGCTCCATTGGGCCTAACTATGTGGGCATCTATCCACTCATTTCCCTTTCAGAGCCATCATTCCAAATGGCCACCGGCCCTTGTCTTTCTATTGGTTGAATATTGCACCTCCCTTTGTCGTCCATAAAGCTACAAAACTAAATAACAAAAGAATAATCCGCTGACACTATCAGGACCACTGATGTGGACCTTGATCTATCCTTGGTAGTTCCCCCTCGCCATTCCAAATGACCGTCTAATACCGGCCTCCCGACTATCAGACCCCGCTGCCCAAAATTCCATTGAAGTTTAAATGTGCGAAAGCGAGTAACTCTCAAGTTTCACAAGTGAGGTCTTGCAGACCTCCGTCCATGAAACTCCATCACTCCTTTGTTGTTCTGAATGGTCACCAACCCTTGTCTTCCCGTGCTATGGATCCCACACCTTTGTTCACTGTCGGGCTAAAGTAAAATCAAACGAAAAACAAAGGATGATCTGTCATGACCCTTCATAGTCCCCATGATGTGGGGCTCAGTATGTAGACCACTGTGTTGTCATTTTTGTTCTGAATGACCAACTTTTCATCTTTCTGCATCCTCTAACCCATGTGCTCCACCATCCTCCAACCTTGCGGATCCCACAATGAAGAACTTCATCTGTAGGAGGCCGTCTTGCCAATGTCATTTTAACGGAAGACACTAAAACAACTAGTAGCCCAAAGAAGTCTATACCCCTAGGACCGCATTTCCCAATTTCCCCAAAGTAGAAGGTGAAGGTAATCTTTAAAGGAATCTTTATGCATGAATTATCTAATCTAACATTGTTTTGTAGAATGTTGGCTAGCATTCCTTGTACTTCATAATTGTATCATTTAATGCTCCCTTGGTTGTAGGATATATGGAACTGACTACTGGATCCTTGGGGGTGGCTACAAAGAAAGATAAATGAAAGAAGGTCAAAAAGGCTCTTTGAGGCAAGGAATACAAAGACCAAATGAAATACAAGTTCCAAGGGGAGCCCCTTAACTCCAAGGTCCTCAAAGAATAGAAATATATTTTAGAAACCAACTTGGGGCACATAGACATTGATGAGTTCAAACAAAGGATTAGGATCAACCCCAAAATAGAGAACGCCAAAAAAAATATAGGAAGTGGATTGGATAAGGCTGCAAGATTCTTGCCAACACTTATTTCTCCTGAACTTGTAATGGCCTACTGAGAGGCATACCAAGAAGAGACTAGAACCATCATGGATAGGGACAAAAACATATTGGCTGACATTTTGGCCAAGTCCATTAGAAATACCTTCCACATCCCTACCTTCAAAAAAATGGAACAAACCTCCATGGAATACGACAAGAAGATGTGGGATGAAGATCCCCTCAAGTGCAGAAAATTAATTAATAAACATTGGCTAAAGGATAAGAGGGGAAATGCTAATAAGGTCCCCTAGGAGTTATACCGAATCAAATTCTTTGAGGATTACCATGACTTGGTAACTCTTCTAAGAAGGGTTATTAGCTTTCTAACTGCTACATTATTTCAAGATTAGATGTTTTATTTTATTGAGGAAATATTTCGGGGAGATACTTACTTTTATTGGGAAGGCATGATCAACGACTGCTTGCATGAGAAGTTTATGGCAATGAAAAAGACATCAAAGTTTAATATGATGTCATATCTTGTGTACCTTCTTTCCAACTGTGCCCAGTATAGGAGTTTATTTGCAACACTAAATCGAGATTGGTGAATAGAGTTGAAAGTATATGACAAGTACCCTTAGCTTCAATATAGAAATTTCAAGAGGGAGTACTGCAAGGCTAATGATGCCTTCATAGGCCATGTCATCCGATTGTTTGGGGGTGATCTTGAAAGGAGTATTTCACATAGTGCAAGTGCCTTCATCCGTCGGTTCAGATTCCTATTTATACATTTTTTTCAAAATTCACTTACATCCAAACCGAGGGATTCTCAGACAAACCATATAAGCTACCTCAGTATCCCAATGAACGGATAGTACTACTCGAGGTCTCTAAACAACTACTATGATAAAATGACCTTCTGAGTGACAAGTATTGGATAGGAGTTCCCTATCATCTTACCTTCAGACAAGGACAATATGAGCACCATACTTCTCAATGTGCAGAAAACTCTGATAAGGAGCTCAATGAATACAATTTGAAGTTTTATACTGCCCGGCCATGAATGGATCTGTATAGAAAGGTAAGGAAGATGGTGGGAGAATAATATGCCCACCTACATAGTATAGAGGACATTTGGGTGAACTACAAGGATTACAAGGAGGTCCATATGTGGCAATATATGTGCATGACAACCTATTTCATCAAAATGGTTAAGTTTTTTTCTATGTCGGAGCAAGTAGTGGAAGTGGAAAGCATAGTGATAGATCCAAGGTATAATTCCATCACCAAATTTCCATTACCAACAATATATTGGAGTGAAGAAGAGGTCAATGACCTTGATATTACCACCAAGCTTGTTGAGGTGAGGACTAAGCAATGAATTGATGAGCAAGTTGCCCAATTGAAGCAACAAGGAATAGAGCTAACATTTGTAGAGCCTAAGCATCCACACAAGGGTGAACCTAACAGTGTTGCTGCTGATGATGCCTCAATGGGAGAAACCTCAAAATATCCCCCACCACAAGATTGAAGAAAATAAAGGAGATGGTTGAAGATCAACCCAAATCAAAGGGGTCTCCAGTGAAGATTGCAGAAGTTGGAGATTTGAAGAAGCTAAAGAAGTCAAGAGGTTTCACAATAATGCCCACTATATAGGAATAATCTCTTCATGAGGGAGAAGAGCAACCAAATTCCCCACCTATTACATCCACTACCACAACCACGATTATTTTTGTTACCACCCCACTTACCCCACAAGCAATAATTTCCACCTCTCTACCCCACTCGCGGTGGACATTTCCTTCCACCTTGCCTCTTCCTCTCCTATGGAACAAGTTATAACTGCAGAATCCTCTTTGGCCACTACCTCATTTCTTTCCTCATCATCCATGTATCCATAATTCTCTCTTTCGATTGCCGCTGCAACAAATGCAATGCCTACTCTCACCCTTCTAGAGTCTTTTACTAAATATATGCAAAACATGCCATAAGAACTCTCTGGAATGTTCACAAACCCAGTAGTGGAGGATGCCATTGCCCATGCTATAACTGGTCTCCCAGTTCCTCCTCCTCCTATTGAGCTACCCTTGATGGAGGTTACCATGTAAGTTTTTGAGGATGTGGAAAGACAACAAAGGGAAGCAACCCAAAATTTGGAGGAGGAGGTGGATGAATACCGTGAGCATCCCTTATTTGAGCATCCAGTAATCGACGAGGTCGTATATGAATTCTCTAAGGAATATGATGAGGATTCCAATATAAAGATTATTGTAGATACCTCTCATATTGATCTTAAGGAGGAGTTGGCTCATCAACTCAAGGAAATTGAAGAGAAAGACGCTGAAAGAGAGCCTATCATTGAAGAAAAGGGTGCATATGCGGAGATGGAGGACACTAAGTACCCAAGATCAAAGCCCCAAACTTGACACTGGAGAGACCTTGGGGTAATTTTCAGAAACTCGTTGTTAGAGATTTATTTTCAAGAGAGGTGATGCACCTATGCATTACTTGTGTTGAGAAAGTACTAAAACACCCATCAAAAGAAGGTAAATGAGAAGATCATTACAACTTGTGGCATCCCAAAGTATAATGATGTTGAAATAATCCAAATACTATCATAGGTTAAGATTTTTGTTCCCTTGTTAAAAATGATGAGGATTGAAGAACATAAAGATGAGGCAGTTGCCCTTATCAATAGTGAAACTATAGCCTATGATGATAAAAAGGTGGTTACCCAACCTAAAAAGGGTAAAGGGAAATCAAAAGAACCTGAACTTGATGGAATGAGTAATGATATACCTCAAGTGTTTTTGGGTGCCACTCTAGCTAGTCCAACTCAAGTGGACCCATTCTATGTAACCCTCCAAATGAATGATAAATTGATAAGAAAATGCATGGTATATTTTGGAGGTTCAACCAATGTTATGATATATTTTGGAGGAATTGGGGTTGAAAATACATAAATCATATGGAAAATGCTTTTCTATGGACTCAAGAGAAGTCCTAGTTATTGGGATCATAGAGGATACATATTTTAGGTTAGCTGCATATCCTGAGAAAGAATACACCATGAATGTAATAGTGGTGGATATCCCAACTTTGTATGGAATGCTCCTCTCAAGAAAGTGGTTAAAACTAGTTGGGGGAAGTATGCAACTAGATTTTTCATATTCTACTATCCTTATCAATGGAAAGGAAGTAAAGTTGGATAGAGAAAAGAGATATCCCTACCTTATAGAGTATCTACAACTAGCAGATTAGGTGCATTTCATTGATGTGGATATGGAAAACTTTAGAGTTGATGAACCATAACCTAAAGAGAAAGAAAATTAAATTTCACCTAATGATGATGAAATCCAACAACAAGCTCATGACAATGAACTATGGACAATTTACTTCAATGAAGCTTTCTCTAAGGAAGGTTTACGTGTAGGTGTAATTTTCATTTCACCTACTAGTCTGACATTCAATTTTTCATTCTCCTTGAAATTTTATTAAATAAATAATGTAGTGGAGTATGAAGCATTATTTTAGGGTTGAATATGGAAAAAAAACATAAGATTAAGAAGCTTAGAGTCTTTGGTGACTCTGAATTAGTAGTGTCCCAAATTAGAGCTAAGTATGTGTCCAAAAATAAAAGATAGAAACAATATAGGAATGTTTTATCTGATACAATAGATATGTTTGATGCTTTTTCAACTGACTGGATAGAAATAGCTAAGAATGCAATGATAGATTTTCTGGCTAACATTGCATTAAGGCTTGGTGACACTACATTTTCTATAATCTCAAAATTTGAGGCTGAGACAAGTCCATCAATCCTACATAACATCTACAATTGGTAGGTTTTTAATTATGATGATGATTTAGTAAAACAAATATATTGTATAGACCAATACCATAGCCATGCTATTTATTTCTAAGGATTTTATGAAATTGTTGATGGGAAGGAGATAGTTTTTGGGAATGAGAATTTAGATGAAGACCAATAATATTACCAAACGTCTAGTGGATTTAAAAATATTCTTTGATAATGTAGATAAGTGTAATGTGAATCCCAACCCCTCTCATGAACAATATATAGAATAAATCAATCTAGGAATTGAATGTGCACCAAAGAAAGTATAAATTGGAAAAAATATCAGTCCTAAGATTAGAGAAATGTTTATTGCTCTTTTGAGAAAATATAAACATGTCTTTGCATGTTAATATGATGAAATAAAAGCATATAGAGAGGGATTTTTTCAACATGAAATTCCTCTAAGTCCAGATGCTAAGCCATTTAGGAAAAACCAAAGACCGATTAACCTTACGTTGACACCAAAGATGCAAAAAGAATTGATGAAACTTAGGGACAAAAGGATAATAAATCCTGTCAAACATTCCACTTAGGTCTCTAACTTGATGCCAGTCAAAAAGAAGAATGGAGACATTAGGATATATTTTGATTTTAGAAACTTGAATGTGTCTTCATTAAAAGAAAATACCATTTTAATAACATGGGGGCAATGATGTAGAAGGAAACTAGTTGTGAGTTTCTATCTATTATGGATGGATTTTTCGGATATAACCAAGTGAATGTTAAAGAGTCTGAGTAGTATAATACTTCTTTCAAAACTCAATGGGGTATCTATGTGTATGTCAGAATACCTTTTGGTCTCAAAAATGTTGGTGCCACCTTTCAAAGGGCTTTGGATGTAGCATTTTCATAATTCATTGAAATATTCATAGTAGTATACCTAGATTATTTGATAGCATACTCAAAGAAATAAGATGACCATTGCATGCATTTGGAGAAAGTTTTAATAAGATATTTAGAATATGGGATTTATTTAAACCCTAAAAATTGTGTATTTGGTGTGACTAAGGGGAAATTTTTAGGTAAATTTTTTCCAAAATAAGGGATGAGGATAGACCCTGAGAGAGTTGTACCTATAGGAAGGATACCACAACCCAAGACTATCAAAGGTATTCAATAATTCTTTGGGTAGGTAAATTTTCTGAGGAGATTTGTGACTTTGCTAAGGTTATTAGACCTATCTTTGGAATGTTGAAGAAAGGAGAATTAATTAAATGGAATCAAGAACCTATCAGATCTTTCCAAAGTATTTAAGAACCTATTAAGGAGGCTCCTATGTTGAAGTCTCGTGACTTCTCTAAACCCTTAAGATTATTTTCATTTTCTTCTTTCTATACTATAGCTACGATCTTATTATAGAAAAATGATGAAGGTTTTGAACAATCTATTTCTATTTTTAGAAAAAAATTGTAAGCTACATAACTAAAATATGATATGACTGAGATGCAAGCTTATGCATTAGTGAAGGTTGAAAAAAAATTCAGGTCTTATTTGGTTGGAGCTACAATTATAGCTTATGTCCCAACTTCTTTTGTGAAAGATATTTTTACTCAATAAGAGGTAATTCGAAGAAGGTGCAAATGGATCAACAAGATTCAAGAGTTTAACATTGATATCTTGATTACCAAGTTGGTCAAAGGATAAGGATTATTACAAATTATGGTTGAAACAAATCTTGAGGCTAATCAGATAAATAATGTTGAGACAAGTAAATCAATTCCTGAATGTGATGTGGTTATCACCATGGTATAAGGATGTTTTCTTTTACTTGAAAAATATATGTCTAGAAAACATGATTAATAATCAAAATATGACAATAAAGCTACATGACATCAAACATGTGATCATTGATAATGAGATTTGGTGGAGAAACTAGGAAGGAATACTACTCAAATGTGTGGATGAGGAGAAAGCATCTAAAATATTGAAGGAGATGCATGGTGGAGTATGTGGAGGCCACTACATGGAGAAGAATAAAACCTATAATTTTTTGAGGGATAGTTATTAGTGGCTCATATTTATCAAGGATTCTCATAAGCTAGTTAGAAGTTGTGATGCATGTCAGAGGTTTTTCAGAAATTTGAAGTTCTCTGGAAACTTTCCATTGAGACCAGTATCAGTGGAAGCTTTGTTACAACAATGGGGGATTGATTTTATATGAGAAATCACAAAGAAATCATGTGGTGGAAATATCTTGATTTTGGTTGCCACTGATTATTTCACTAAATAGATTAAGGCTATCCCAGCTAGAAAAGCCACATGTAAGGTTGTGATTGAATTTTTTATTAACAATATCTTAACTAGATTTTGAGTACTAGAGAAGATTGTTTTAGAAAATTTAATGTGCTTTAGATCTAAAGAATTTATAGCCTTTTATAATCAATATGGGATAGGACTTTCATATTCATCCCCAATCATCCTCAAGGGAATGGTTAGGAAAAATATAGTAATAAAATTCTAATAAAAATAATAAAGAGGATGTTTGAGAAAAATAAAAGATCATGGGATTATAAGATTAAAATGGCTTTATGGGTAGATAGGGTGAATATATAGAAATCAAATATACAATCACCATTTGAATTAGTATATGGCTTGGAGGTGATAATGCCTAAAAATATTTTGTTACAAGTTTATACATTAATCCAAGAACATGATGAGGACATATTAGATGCATTTATAAACAAGATAAATCAATTGAAAAAGTTGGATGAAACAAGGATATTGGCACAACAAAGAATTTCAAGATGCAACAATAAGTAAAACACTTGTATGAAAAAAGGCTTCAGACAAAAAAATTTAGGTAGGAGATATGGTCTTGCTATGGAATTTCGTAGAAACCAAGATCAAACATGCAAACCAAAATGCCTTCCATAGAAGAGAAAAACAATAAAAATAAAGAGCTTTGCATGAATATGTGCAAATTGATATATTCAAAATTTGAGAAATTACAATGAGATGATTTGCTTTATAAAAGCAATTTTTTCAACCCTAATTTTAACCTAAAAGGCAAACCCTAGTGTGCACACTTAATAATTTATCCATTATTAATGCACCTAAGTTTAGCGTAAGTAACTAAAGTAATAAGTGACTTAATTAATTAACCAATATGATTCAATTAATTAAGTGTAATAACTTATTACTCTAATAGAATTCAAGGGCTTAAGAGAAAGGGAAACATGGAAAACTTGATGCCCTCTAGCTTGGACCATATCTGATTAATAACACTCATGGAGAAAATTCCTACTTTTTGCAAAATCTTATTGATGAATTTATTGAACTACCAATGCATGAAAAGTTCTTGAAACCATAATTTTCTTAAGGTATGTTGTATTTTGTGAAAATTGTATTTTATGTATATTTATGTACAATATTTCCCTTGGGTTTTACTTTTTCGGTCTTTTTGGTTTTCTTTGCTCTATGGTCTACTCTTCTAGAGATCTCTAAGATCTCACCTTGTTCTTGTTGAACAAGCACACCCAACTAGATTTTTTGATGGAACCTTTGTAAGAAATTCTCTACTACTAGTTTTTCCCATTTTGTCGAGCTTATAAATGGTATTTTAATGGCTAGGGCTTGTTACAATAGTGCATGGGGTTTCTTTTATGCTAAATAACCCTTTTAAAACCCTAACAATCATTTTCCATTTTGTAATTTTGTTCTAAAGTCTTGTTAACCCCTTGTTTACCATAGTCGGTTGTTCAAGTAACAACTTATTTCTTTATCTTCATTTGTTGACTGGCCCCATCGACCTAGTGTTAATTGTTGGTCCATTATCTCTAATACTTGGTTAAAATATTTCATGTGATTGAAATATTCTTATGCAAAGTTTCTAATATCCGCATGCCTCTATAAAAAAAAATTCCCCTTACTTCCTAAGTATGTCCCCCTTCTAAAAAAATTTAAATGCATGTGTTGAATTAATTCACTTAAGCATCGAGAGGCTGACCCACCTTGGACTCATGGAAACTTTTTATTGAATCATACATTATCTTTGCATGAAATTTTTATCTTCATAGCACATAGCTAAATTGCATTGTGTGATGGCTTATGAAGCTTCAAGCATGGAAGACACACATCAACACCATGTTTCATTGCATCACCTTAATGCATCACAGTTTCAACCAAAGAGTGCATAGTAAAAATGTGCTATGAGCATTATGCCACATTATGGAAAAGTTCCAATAAAGTGTTGCATCTCAAAGCTCTAGTGCATCACATTTTTGTACCCTCAACACAAAGAAAAAATGTGTTGATGGGAAGGCCACTAAGATCTTAACACATGGAAAAATCCTATCACATTGTAGGAGCTCTTCACATCACATTCTTTAGATGGGAGCACACAAGGGAATTTCAATGGGCAATATACATAAATGCAAAGGGTATACAAAAGGAATATTCTAGGACGTGTGCCAACATTTCAATCCATCACAAATGTTCTTCAGAGCGTATTTTCAAGCTCTAAGTGAATAAGTAAATTATGATATGCACTAGTGAAAAGAGAGATGTAAGAGTGACATCAATTGGGAAAAATGGAATTAGTTGATTGCATAGCATTCTTTCAATATATCACATTTTTGGCTCTTCAATGCATATCCAAAATGTGATGAGTTCAAAAATTAAGCCGAGGATGTATGCCACTATCTGCATGTGTCACATTGAGTATTTTAATCACATTTCCATAAAGACCATTTCAAATGGAAATTGTGATGTGAATAAGGCTTGAGATAACCATTGATCTTGCTTTAAAGTAATTTGATCAATGACCCTAATTAAAACTCAAACAACTAGTTGGAGATTGATTTATTTCATATGTGTGAGCCATCATGGAATATTTATGGTGTACCTACTACATTTCAAGAGCCATAAAACATATAATTGATTCATTTTCCATCATAATTGTGATCACATTCAAGTTATCTAGTGAATAGAACTCTCAAAAGACAAAATTCAAGCAAACAAAAGTTAGGGTTTCGTTTAAAGTCTAGGTAAGTGTCCTAAATTTGTCTATAATTGTAAAATTTCTTAGAATTGTTGAAAGGAAAGAATTGTAAGGGGTTTTTTGAGGGAAGTTAGGTTTTAATTTTTTGAAAGAAATTGTAAAATCCTTGGAATTTTTGAATCATTATATAAAACCCTAAGTTTTTCCTAAAACCTACAAAATTAGTGAAAAAAGTGGAAAATGTAAGGGCTTCAAAAGATTCATTGAGGAAGACCTTATAAAAAAATTCCTTGATGTACAAAAATAAGGAAAGCATGTTCAAGGTGTTGGGGTTCTTAGAGACATATTGCAAGATTCTATTGCTCAGATTGGAGATGTTGTAACTCCAATGACTAGGTGGACATTATTTGAATATGCATTTAGGAGAGGTCAAATTCCATGACCAACTTCCAACTTTTAGACTTTTGACTTAGGGAATTTTGTGGTGCCAAATGTGTTTGTTAATGTAGACTTGGTGAAGGCTCTATCTAGTTGCTATGATCTTAATGCCAGATTGATTAAAAGTAGAAATGGAACACCTCTACTTTAAATTTTAAGAGGGAAGAGGGAAAATAATTAAAAAAATTGGCCTAAACCCATCTACTGGTGTTTCTATTTATTTCAATTCACTATTTAAGGAGTATGAAATATAAACATAGCTACAAAGTGAAATGTAGAAAAATATGGACATAGAAAATAAGGGGATAGTATCAAATATGGACCTATCTTCATATTTTCATTAGGAAATGAGATCCCACAAAGAATTGAATTACAACCCTTAGGTGAGTCAAATCAATGAGGGAATCTATTGATTTTCTTCTGATTGAGGACGAGGGTATTAGCCTAAACAAGAATTTTGGGTGAAAAACTAAAAATAGTAAATCAACTCAAAAATGAAAAGTAACCCTTGTAATCACAAGATTAAACCTTTAATGGAACCAAAAAGTTTCGGACAGATCTAGAAGGGTTTAGTATTTTTGCACCTATCATAAAAATATTTTTTTGGGAGGCTATCAAGGACTCATTTTCCTATAGGTGAATGGGTCTTTGTAGGGCTGTTTGAAATAAATTTTTGGGTCCTTTGATCCTATGTCTACACTCTTGATTCTCATAGATCCCACTATCAAAAAGATGAAAATAAATTTGGGATCTAAGTTTTCATTGCTTGACAACAAAGGTGACAACAAATGCAACTTTGCAAAATTGTACTTTTGAGATCTTCAAATTGCCTTCAGCCTATGAACCTACACATACACAAGAGGGGTAAAATTTCATATTTTTTGTGGATGGGGGTTTTCCTTGGTAAAACCTCATTTTTATAACTAAACCTTGAACTAAAACAATGAAACATGAAAGGAATGATGAATAAAAAATTGCTATGTTGCAACTCACCAAACCCTTGTTTTGAAACCCTTGAATGGAGATCCTTGAAGGACTGAAACTTAGTAGATCTTGCATGAAATAGCTTGATTGATGATGTGATATTGATTCTTGAATCTTAACTTGAATCTTTGACTTGAATGCTTGAAACCTACATCACAATGTTAGCTCCAAAAACATGCATGATGCTTGATAATTTTGACATGATGCTTGAGATCTTGATTGATTTTGTAGATGATTGATAAATCCACCCTTGAATGATCTTGATAATAATATTTTCTCTTAGGATTGGTCTCTCAAAATATAATTGAAAGATTCTAGTTTATTTGATAAAATAGCCTTGTATTTATAGGTATCTATCCTTAATTTCCCAAAATTTAAACATTACAAGCTGACATTGAAATTTGAATTTGGGATCATGAAAATAATGTCAAAAACATATTTAAAAATGGGTTCAAAGGCTTAGGGAGGACCCATTATCGCATGAGAAAATGGGCCCCATATCCCTATTCCTAGAACACACATTGCTCAAGGTAATGTATTATGTGTTGGAATTAATTGTTGTCAGGTTTCCCCTTTAAAAAATGTAATTTATTAGGCCTGTAGATGTAAAATAGGGCTTATTAAGGAATAATTAAGTCCAAATTAATTGAGGGGACCCAAAAATAGTGTGAAAATGTAAGGGACATTTTTCTATACTACATAGAGTATTTTTTCTCCCCAAGCATCAAAGAAGGGATACTAAAAAGAAAAATGTGAGATTTACTCCAAGGGAGGTAAATCCATTTAGTTGTGATGATTTTGAAGACTATTTTTCCAACACATACTATGCTTTGTGCTAGGATCTTGGAAAGAATTATGATTTTAGAATGCCCATATATATGATGATGTTGGTTGTAGACATCCAACATAGGGATGTAAGCATGATTTTTGAATTTGTTGCTTTTATTGCAAAGAATTCACAAGCAATTGACTAGCTGGAAGGATAAAGGGGTTGCTCTTTATTTCAAACATTATTCTTTATTATTGCATATGGTCATGTATAATGGGGAGAAGGCCTAGAAAAAAATGTTAGAATTAAGAACAGATTATGGGAAAGGTAGAAGATTTCCTATCCAAATGTGGACACATATATGGGACCAACATTGTATCAACTCAATCTTTGTAACTTTTGAAAATATCCTTTTGACAAAAAAATTGGGAAAAATATGGGTTGTAAGGCAAAAAAGAGAATTTTAAGAACATAATAAAAGTGATATGGCACCAATAGTATGATCCTAAGAAAGAAGTTGCACACACTTGGGTAGGTTGGTACCTCCACTCAAATTGTGTAGTGCTCATAATTTATGGCACTCTAGTGCAACCCCACTACCTGCCCATTTATATAACTGATAGGTTGGTCTTCATGGAGATCATGTGGAAGCTAGATGAGTTAGATAAAGAAAACTTCAGTTTAGTAAAAACTTGATAATTCATCCTTGGTTATATGCAATTTTCCCATTTTACTATAATAGAAAAATAGGGTTTAGAGAATTTTGCTACAAAATTAAAGAATCTTGGCATGAGAGTCCAACCAATAGGAAATTGTGACCTTAAAGCGTTCATAAGAATATAAAGGACTAAAAGGGGTAGGTCTATTTACCACCACCATTCCCATGTTTCAAAAGATGTGATAAAAAATTGAACTACTGATCAAGAGGTAAAGCAAAGAAAATGGGATTGGATCTTCATTATTCAAATTGAGGAGAAAAGAGCATAGGTAAATCCTTTATATGTTAGTCCTTTTGCTCATTTTATTGATCCTTTATAGAAAGAAGAAAGAATAACGATTGCATATAAAGATGTCTCTTTCTTGAATATAGTGACACTAGCAAAAGAAGAATCTCAAAGGAAAAGAGAAGAACTTACTCAATTGCAAGGGAAACCTATAGAATCATCAGCCCCTACTACCTCTATCCAACCAATATAGATCCATGACCAACCATTTGTTAGGTGCCCTGAGCAACCTGACAATAGGGAGAAAATGGAAGAATAATATGTTGAACACATTCCTAGAGATGAGGAAGTGAAGCAAAACTTCCCATCTCCCCAAGTGCATTGAGCAGGAGAGGAGAACATGCCTAAAAATAGGAAAATAACTGAGTTTTATGATGAAGAGCATGTGCCTGATGAAATTAGGTACATAGAATGCCATGAGTTCATGTATAATGATTCATTCATCCAAATAAATAATTTTAAAGAATTTATAATACAATTCAATGAGAAGGAACTCAAGTAAAACATTGAACAAGCTAAGGAAGGGGAAGATCCTTCACAATATGAAGAGATAATGCAAAAGGTGATCCAAGAAATGAATGATTACACATCTAAGATCACCCGCAATGAGGCGAGGAGGATGGTTAAAGAGAATGGAATCCTTATACTTCCTAGTTGGGAGTTCACATCGACAATTACCTTAGACACCATCAGAAACCAGGATGAAGAAGCTCTCACTTCTAAAGAACAAGTAGACAACATCATTTGTGGGTCTGGTTTTAGTCCTAATATGCTCACTTTGTAAATTTAGGAAATGAACCCCATAAAACACAAGCCAATAGTAATTAGGTTAGTTGGGGGCCATACAGGAAATGTGATTATAAAGAGAGAATTTGAAATTTCAACAAAGAAAACAACAAAATTAGTTGTGCACACTATAATGTTAAGTGATAATATTGTAGAGATTACACAAGAATCATATGATGATTTTCATAAAAGGGTTTGTCAAATTACATGACGAACACAATAAAATGGTTTTTAGGTTGCCTCCTCAACATTTGATTGTCCCTCAAATTGCATCCCCTCCATCATCTTTATCTGAGAATTTTTCATCTCAAGATAGAGAAACCTTGTCTCTAAGGATTTAGAGATTAAAAGAAGAGTTGAAATAGAGCAAAGAAAGTGAGGAAAAATAAAAGGAGGAGGTTTGTAAAATTGTGACTAATATAATTGATGACCTTATTATTCATAGATTAGCATGTGTGTTACATAAAATTGAGGGAGTCTACATTGGCTTTGATGGATTTGTAGTGTCATAAAATTGCACCCTGTACTAATTTCACCTACACTTTTTCATCCACGCTAGTGTCCACTCCCTTAGTATTTGTGTAGGCTCATTTCAGCCCTTGCATAATCCTTTTTCCATCTTAATATTTTTAGGACCCCTTTTCAATAGCTACCTTCTTATGCCATCTTTACATTAAACCTTGTGTTTTCTTCATTCTAACCATTTTTTAGCATGATTTGTTTGGAAACTAGCATGGAGCACATACATCTATGTGCTGGGCTAGCATCCCACAACATTTCAACATTCAAATGGTTTTTTCTGAGCATGTTACCACTTGTAACCTACCTTAGTTTGTGGGAACAAATCGAGACACCTTGTAACAACTTGGGAACCTTCTTTTCCCTCTTCTCTCTTTTAAATATATCCTTTCACTTCATTTAGTTTCTCTAGCTCCTTATTTCATATTTCTCTCCCATTCTCTCTTCTCTTTCTCTAAAGTTTGCATAGATCTCTACAACTTTCTACAATAGTCTCAATCTATCACAACATTCTTTACAACTCTCTTGGCTCTCACAACTATCTCTTTTATTTTTCTCTCTTTGGCTTCCACAAGCATTGCAAGTGATATTTATCTCTTGTCTTATGTATTTGATCATCTTGGGATTTTTCAGATCCCTTGTCTATGCATTTTACTATCTAATGCAACAACATCTAGGATGAAGAAAAATCTTGCATCAATCTGATTATTTCATTTCAATAAGGGCTAATCAGTCTAGGTATGTGCAGTCAGGTTACGATCATTTTCACCATGCATTTACATCTTGGTGTTTACCCTCAACTTATTTTAGCACCCCATTCTTCATTTGAATGATACATCGACGTGACCATTTAAATTTGGTGAGATCTTTTTCCTATGTCTCTTCAAAGTCCTAATGATAGAAGCATCAATGGTAACACGACATGATTAATGCACATCAGAGAGATGCTTTCATTTTGTCAAGATAGATATTGGTGTCTCTTCAACACTCACAAAATATCAAGCCACATCGAGGTGAATTTTCATTTTCAAAGGGAGATTTTGGAAAGTCCCTTCAATGGGGTGATATGAGGTATCGAGATGACAGTGAAACTTTAGGTAGGAAAGGATCCATGTCCCTTCGATGGGCCGACCGAGTAACAAAGGTGATGAAATTACATTACAAGGAGACTTGTTGGTTTAAGAGAGAAAGGATTTAGTGTCCCCTTGACACAAAAATGGCAGGAAGGACAAATGGTGAACAAGTTGGTCAATAGTAATATATGGATGTGAATGAGATGGCGACATGCAGTGTAATTGTACTCATTGACCTCACATCATTATTGTGGGTCAACCCATTCATTGGTCAAGCAATTGAGAACACTGATAACCAGGTAACCATCCGGTGATATCAAATGCTCATTGGATGATAGTGGTTACTATGACAACATGAGAGAAGAATGTCAAGGCTGATCTAGAAGATGAGAGAGATATATCAATGCTGAAGGAAAACATGACATATCTATCTAGAGAAGAGATAGTGTGACATATAGTGAAGAGATAATAAGGTGGAAGAAGGTGAAGGTCGATTTCTTGTGAAGGAAGAATCGAGGTTGAAAACTCAAATTTGCAATTTAGAAGATGAATTTAATAAGCCACCCATAAGAAGGCATATAAGATTATAATATGTATTCCCATTTCTGAGTAATACAATCTCTTGCATTCTCTTGAATTTTTAACGTTAAAACCCGAGTTTCCATTGTGATTTTATTACTATAAGGGGAGCCCCCTTTATCAAGTGGTATCAAAGTAGGAGTTCTTGAGTCTATAACAAAGCTCTGAATGTGAGGCAATTGCAACAGTGTTAGAACACAATGATCTACTGAGAGGGGGGTGAATTAGTAGATATTAAAACTTTTTAGTTCTAAAAAAAACTTTTGTAGATTCAACCTTAAACTCAAATGTGCATATTGAAATACTAACAGATATAATAACCACAAGCACAAGAGAGATCAACACATAACACTAGATATAAATGGAGAACCCAACATGGGAAAAACCACGATGAGAAATGTTGCTAAGAAATACTATCCTAATCCAACCTCACAAGCATCAAAGTTCAATTATAATGTTTAGGTCTACAACCCCAAGGAAGCTTCAAATCCCTATTTCAAAAGAAGAAACTTCAAGGATGTTACAACTCAGTGCATATGGATGCTACAACCTCTTGCAAAATTACAAGTTCAATTATGTATATGAGTGGTTCTACATAAACCTGAGATGCATCAATACATACAATACAATGTCACACTTATTGCAACTTACACTCTATTGTTGTAGTTGTACTCACAGCAACACATACTTCTATTCTTCACTCTCCTTTTCTCTTCAATATCTTTTGTACTGTATTCTCAACTATACATCTCTTTGTTCAACACTTTGTGCACTCACTAACATCACACTCTTGAAGACTCAAACATATATGTGATACCTAATTTTATTCCTTCTTTACCAACCTGCAATTATTACCTCGAGATTTGCTACATCATCCAGATCATCCCTCGCATCTTTTTAGGGTTTATTTCTCCTACAAACCTCACCAAAAAGATACTTCTATATTGAGCCACACAAAATTTATTTTTGATACAAATAATTTTCCTTTGTTCTCTTTTTCAAATCCTAAAATTTGATTGTGCATTTAATGCATTCTCTTGTCAATATGATGTGATCTTGATTATTTTCTTTGCGATCATCTGAATCACTACCCTGTGCATCAAATTTCATCATTACAATTATTGTTGAAATAGATAGATCATTTAATTCTCATTGCCATGTTGGTTACTAGTCAAAACCCTCATTCACACTTGTCATAACCATTTAGATCTCTACTTTTGAACTCTAGTCATCGATCTATTCCTTCGTGCCTTGATCCTATGATCAACATTCACTCTAGTGTCTTTAAACCTTGATCATTAGATAATCGGTCACTTAAACCACCATCGTTAATCTATCATTGGGAATCCATTCAGACTCCCATTGATATTATTTCCATGTTATCTAATCGGGACCACAACCATGCCATCCATGTCATTGCCACGTCTTTCACACACCAATGCAAAATGACATAACGAGCAATCGTTCATTGCCATTTTTTAACCATTGTCACACTCGGGTCCCACTTATCACTTCATTTTTTTGTCGGGGAGACACCATCCCCAGTCCTATCGATGTTCCTATGTCACACCGATACATATTAAGTGTTATCTTGGTCAGTCCCACAATCGACATTCATTCTTCTATCATTCTACTAGAGAGACCTTCTTCAAGGTCTTGGCGATGTCACTTTTTCCATCCAATAGGAAGGTCATCACTATATCAAGGGGACAACCTTAAGTGTCCTACCAATATTGTTCACTCACACCGATAAGGCTTCCATACTCCACCTGGGTTCCACACTCACCTTGTTATCCTCGTTTTTGAACTGTCATCCATGTGAACACTTTGTAATCCACAAGGATGTGGATCACGGTTCATCCAATCTCACCATGCCATGTGCTAGCATCATCATCCCTATCAACAAAATCATTATACATGGGTCCCACTATAGAATTCTATCTTCTCATCATTGTGTCGAGGGGACAAGATCTTAGGTCCCATTGATGACATTTACTCTCACCGATGAAGTGACCATCGAACAATCAGACCATCATAGGGATGACCAACCATGTCCCATCAATAGCATGAAGTCACCCTGATATTGATCGAATGATTAGAGAATCACATGATCATGTTATATCAGAGGCATCGCAGAATTAGAGATTATGGTGCCCTTTATGCCTCTATCAACTATGATATCCTTAGAGACATAGGATTAGATGCCAATATCACCAACCTCACAAAGGCATATCAGGTGATAGGACTTATCAGTTCTGGTGCCATATGAACAATATGTTGTGTGCACCCAATGTATCGATAAACAAAAGTCTGATACTCCATATAACACAAAACCTTTTTGAAATCCTCTCAATAAACCCATCACAAATCTACAGCTTGTTCACCCTTTTAACATCAATGACAACAATAGTCTAACAATACCCTTCATTTGGGAGTTGAGCTAGCCAAATTTCCCAAAAGGTCGACCTGTCAGGAAACTGGCACTATCCCAAATCAAGGATCCATGGGAGCCTATCAGACCATGTCACAACTCACATGATCAATGCTAATCGTAGGGTGGAAGCATTGAGCTTCCAAAAATCCCCCCTAGCATGAGTAGGGAGTCAAACCCACAACCTAGGCTCTGATACCATGTTTGGGAGTTGAACTAGCCATATTTCCCAAAAGGCTGACCTTTCAGGAAATCGCTACTATCTCAGATCAAGGATCCATAAGAGGTTGTTAGACCATGTTGGGACTCACATGATCAATTTTGACCATAGGGTGGAAGTTTTGAGATTCCAACAAGTAGGACCTGAGTGTGGGTTAATAATAAGATTCCTCCAAGACTTGTCCAACATGGTAGAGGTAGAGGCAGAGGTGGTGGAGGAAGAGATCCACCTAGAGATGAAATCAGAGCCCTCATAAGGCAATTAGAAACCTTGCAATAAGAGGTTTGAAGGGGAGATGTGCATCAAGAAAGAGATGACATTGAAGAAGAAATTTAAAAAGAAGAACAAGATAAAATAGAACTTGGAGAACTAAGATTGGTGAGAGTGATATTTAGCATTGGGAAGAGACCCAAAATGGAGGTTTCAACTTTTAGTGGAAGTCTAAATCCTGAAGAATTAATCAATTGGATAAAGATATGGAAAAAAATTCAAATTTGAGGAGGTTGAAGATCCTCACAGAGTAAGGTTTTCAAAGACAAAGCTAAAAGGACATGAAAGTATATGTTGGAAATAGGTCCAACTAGAAAGAGGAAAATAAGGGAAAGATAAAATTTCTAGATGGGATAGAATGGTGTCAAAATTGAAGAAACAATTTATTCCAATTGATTACAAATTAGAATTTCTCAAGAAGTTGCAGATTCTAAGACAAGGAAAGAGGATGGTGAAAGAATACACAAAGAAATTTCATAAGGTTCTGATTTGAACAGGACATTCTGAGGTGAATAAGGAGAAAGTTTCTCAATATATTAATGGGTTGAAGCCTATTATATAGGAAGAATTGGCACTGGTAAGAATAATAACATTGAATGAACAAGAGATTTGAGAGAAAGTAGAGAGGTGGTGGCTACAGTGGAAGGAATTGTAGAAGACTATATGGAGGTTAAAGGGGCAACCAAAGGATGAGCCAAGACAAAAAATGTGATGATTCATATCAGCCTCGTGATCATATTAGTGGATATTGAAAAGGTAGAGGAAGGTCTGGATGTGAACTAGGAAGAGGAGGTTTCAGAGGGACATTTTTCCAATGTGGAAAAGAATGGAATAGAGCCTATGATTTCCTGCAACACCAAGGGAAGACAAAAAAGAGATCAGAAGGCAATGCACAAGTTTCTCATGTGGATGAAGATGCTCAATTTTCATAGTTTGAAGATGCTAAATGAGGTGAGACCCTTGTTTCTAGGAGGACTTTGTTTAGCGAAGAAAGGAGCCAGATTAGTGGAATAATCTATTTCGCAGTCAGTGTAAGTGTGATGGTAAGGTGTGCAATGTGATCATCGATGTAGGTAGCATTGAAAATATTGTGTTAGAGGAAATGGTCATCAAGTTGCGGTTATAAAGAAGAATACATCCAAGTCCATATCAAATTTATTGGTTTTAGAAGGACCAAAGGGTTTTGGTCAATGAGCAGTGCCTAATAAAGTTCAAGATCAGTAACTACAAGGATGATTTTTTGTGTGATATAATACCAATGGATTCTTTTCACATGTTGTTAGGCCAACCATGGTAGTTTGATCAGCGAGTAGTGCATGATGGGCATGATAAAACCTATTCATTGAAAAAAAATGGTATTTGATA
Organism: Sequoiadendron giganteum; assembly: GCA_007115665.2. Classification (NCBI taxonomy): domain Eukaryota; kingdom Viridiplantae; phylum Streptophyta; class Pinopsida; order Cupressales; family Cupressaceae; genus Sequoiadendron; species Sequoiadendron giganteum. The sequence continues at coordinate 237,643,743 of CM021101.1, forward strand.
TAATCTAAAGCCTTTGAAGGATGAAGGAGAAAAGGTATGCAACAATTCATGAATTTTTTGGTTGATGGAAGGAAATTCCTGGAAGGTATGAGGAACAAACATATATGTTTTGCATTAATTCCTAATGATGAAAGGAAATTCAGTAGTGAAGTACCTGTAGAAGTGTGTGGTTTGGTAGATGAATTATAGAGTATTGTTTCTAATCATGTCCCTAAAGGATTTCCACTAGCAAGGAAAATCAGTCATCAAATGGATTTGATTCTTGGAGCCATTTACCAAATAAGGCAACCCATTGGATGACTCCAATAGAAAATGAAGAGTTGAATCAAAAAGTGTAAGAACTATTGTGAAAGGGATTGATTAGGGAAAGATTAATTCCATGTGCAATACCTAAAATATTCACACCTAAGAAGGATGGTGAATGGTGAATGTGTACTAATTCTAGAACTATCAACAAGATCATAATCAAGAATCGATTTCTCTTTCCAAGGATGGACGATATCATGGATTGCTTGATTGAAGTTGTGTACTTCAGAAAGATCGACTTGAAGAGTGGTTATCGCCAGATTTGAATCTGAGAATGATATGAATGGAATATGGTGTTCAAAACCAAAGAAGGTTTGTATGAGTGGTTAGTCATGCCTTTTGGGCTAACCAACACACCCAACACATTGAAGTGGCTCATTAATGAGGTACTAAAATAATTTATGGGTAAGTTTTTCATTGTTTACTTCGATGAAATTTTGATTTTTAGTAAGATATTGGAGGATCACTTGATGCGTATCAGAGAACTTGCTGATCAACTTGAAGAACTGCAGTTTTGTGAAATGTGAACTGGTGTACCTAGGATTTGTTATCTTAGTAGAGGGTCTAAAAATGGATCCAGAGAAGGTGAAAGACATTGTGGAGTGGCCAATGCCAAGAAGCACTACTAAGGTAATATCTTTTCATGGTATAGCAAGTTTTTACCAAAATTTCATTAAAGGATTTAATAGTATTTGTGCACCCATAATTGAAAAAATGAGAGGGGATAGAAAATAATTCAAATGGAGTATAGGAGAAGCAAAGAGTTTCAATTTTATAAAGAAGAAAGTCTTAAAGCAGCCTATTTTAGCACTCCTAGATTTCAATAAAGTATTTCAAGTAGATTGTGATGCCAGTGGGAGTGCCATTGGAGCTATTTTGAGTTAAGAAGGTAAACCCGTTTCCTACTTTAGTGAAAACTTGAATGATGCCAAGAAGAAATATTCTATTTTTGATCAAGAGCTCTACGCTATAGTTAAGGCTTTGAAGAAATAGAGAAATTACATGTTTCCAAAAGAGTGATTTATTTATTGTGTTTGGTGTGGAGCCTAATCAGTCTCCAAGTGGGAGATTGTTGATATTTGGCGATTGATCATGCAAATACTGTACACTCATAATGTATGCATGGTAGTGTATTCATGAGATTGTAATATATTAAATGGTAGTTGCGATGTATGTCGTGATAGTGTATTCATGAGATTGTAATATGTTTTACATTGGATAATTAAATTATTGGGTGGTAGAGTTTTGGTGGATGTAGCCCATATTGGGTGAACCACCTTAAATTTTTGTGTTGATCTATTTTATATTATTCTTCTTTGTTATATTTGGGTTATTTAATCTGCATATAATTTTTAATGTTTATTGCTCTGATCTTCCTAAACCCTAACAAATGGTATCAAAGCCACATGTATTTATTTTGTTTGATTGGAAGGAAACCTCTAGATTTGAGTGGGAGCAATGGAAGAAGGAAAATTCAAGGTTGAGAAGTTCAATGGTCAGAATTATCAATTATGGAAGACTCAGATGGAATATTATTTGTATCAAAAGGATCTATAGTGTCTATTGCAAGGAAAAACAAAGAAAGAGGCTACTATGTCGAATGAAGAATGGGAGATTCTAGATAGAAAGGTATTGGGAACCATTTGGTTGTGCCTAGTACCATCTATGGAATTCAATATAACAGAAGCAAAGACAATAGGGAATCTGATGGAATATTTGGGTAAATTATATAAAAAACCCTCAGTCTCAAACAAGGTATTTCTCATGAAGCGATTGTTTAATCTAAAAATGATTGAAGGTGGATTTGTGACAGAACATTTAAATGAGTTTGATATGATTACTAGTCACTTAACTTCTAAAAAAGTGAATTTTGATGAAGAGGTGAGGGATCTCTTGATTTTATGTTCTTTTCCAGAAAGTTGGAATAGCTTGGTAATGTTTGTAAGTATCTCCATCTTTGGTTCAAATACATTGAAATTTGATGATGTTGTTGGTGTTATCCTTAGTGAGGAAATGCGATAGAAAAGAATAGGTGATGCTTCAACATTAGGTAATGATTTGACTGTAGAGAATAGGGGAAGAACAAAGGAGAGATGAAAAATCCCTACAAATCATGGGAAGTTGAAGAGAGGTAGATATAAATTTAGAGGAAGACTAGATTGTTGGCACTGTGGAAATCCAAGACAATTGAAGAAGGATTGATAGTATCGAAAGGGAAAACAAGGAGACAAACAACAAGATGACACTAAGGAAGATAATGTTGTAATCAATAAATTACAATATGCTTCAATTTTATGTTTAGATAATGCTAATGATTCATGGGTATTAGATTTAGGGGGTTCATTTCATGCCATGCCCCATAGGAAATATTTTGTAGATTATGTTCAAGGTGATTTTGGATAGGTATATTTGAGTGAAGATGAACCCTATAAGATTTTTGGAAATGGAAAGATAAAAAGAAAGTTGCAGAATGGAAATGAATGGTTTCTACATGAGGTAAGGCATGTTCCAAATTTGAGAAGAAATTTAATTTTTGCAAGACAAATGGGTAGTGAAGGTTGCATAGTTATATTTATAGACAAAGTCTGGAAGGTCACTAAAGGTTCATTAGTAGTAACTAAAGGTGAAAAGGTAGGCACATTGTATTTGTGTACTAGTAATACTTATTTTACCTTAGCTTCCATTGAAATAGTTGCTACTAAGATAGTTATGGCACTTGCTACAGGGACAAATACATAATTGTGGCACCATAGACTTGGGCACATGAGTGATAAAGGGATGAAGATCCTTCACTCCAAAAATTTTCTACCAAGTCTGAAGTAGATTGACTTGGAATTCTATGAAAATTGTGTTTATGGAAAAAAAAAGGAGTTTTATTTCTCAAAGTTTGGAAAGAGAAGAAGAGTGAGAAATTAGAGCTTGTGCATTCAAATGTATTGGGACTAGCTTAGGTATATTCTCTTGGTGGATCTTTCTATTATGTTAATTTTATTGATGATGCAACTAGGAAAACATGGGTGTATTTACTAAAACAAAAAATATAAGTTTTTGAAACTTTTAAAAAGTGGAAATATTTGGTTGAGAATGAGACAAGAAAAAAGTTAAAGTGTCTCAGATATGATAATGGAGGCAAGTATTGCAGCAGATAATTTGAAATTTTTTATTCATACAATGGAATTCGTAGGCAAAAAATAGTTCTTGGGACCCCACAAGAAAATGGTGCATGTCTAAAAGGATGAATAAGAACATTATGGTGTGTGCAAGGAGCATGAGATTGCATGTTGGACTACCCTTACACTTTTGCGAAGATGTTTTACATACCGTTGTCTATTTAATAAATAGGGAACCTTCAAATCCTTTGGAAGGTGGCATTCCAGAGGAGGCGTGGATGGGTAAAAAGGTAAACTATTCATTTATGAAAACCTTTGGTTGTGAAGCTTTTGTCCATATTGATATTGAAAATAGAACCAAGCTTGAGGCTAAGTCTATAAAGTGTACCTCCATTGGATATGGAGTAGATGAATTTGGTTATCATTTATGGCATTATGAAAATCATTAAATCACTAGTAACATAAATGTTATATTCAATGAGAAGGGCATGTATAAGGATCAACTATAGGGAAAGAAGCATAAATAGTCCAAAAAGGATTTGCGTGTTGGATGAGATTCTAGAAAATAAAATTCAAGTGGTACCTGATGCTCAACAAAAACAGTTATCCCACAGACTCCTACAAGTGTTAGACATTCTACAAGGATAACTAGACCGCCAAATATATTTCCTCCATCATTGAATTCTATATTATTAACTAATTCTGGTGGGACTTGTTGTGTAGTTTTTTGCACACACACCCCATTGATAGTGGGAACCCTCTTTCTTCGCTTTTTGGTGTTTTGGCCCTTCTTTTTTGGGGGTTTTCGCTTGCTTGGGTTCATGCTTTAATGTCCGTCTTGCCAATTGAAGCGGCACACTTATGAGTTTTATTGAAAATCTTGAGTTCCAACTTTGTGTCAGAGTTTTCACTGCTTTCGGGAAAATCCGCCTGGGCCAGATTCTCCCAGTTTCCTTTCGATGTCCAAGGTCATTGCCTTTTGCACTGTTTTCGGGAAAATCCGTATGGTTTGGATTTCCCAAAAGTCTGTCACCATGTCGAATCCCTAGGTTTTTGTGGTCATGGTTGTCTTGTCAACCACATTAATGGCATTTGTGCAGACATTTGGGGCTTTCATATATTGGATTTTTGGGAGGTAAATGATCATTTCAGTTTGTGCATTTTCTATCATTCGAGCTTGAGTCTGGGACCTTTTGTTGTTTTGTTGGATTGATATTTTTGTGGCCGTTTGGACTGAGCATCTGCATTTCATGTGCGTGGACTGTGTCTTGCTCACATTTGACAATTTTATGTTGGCATCACTAGTTTTGGCCCTTTTGCTGTCATGGTATGTTGAATTGATCTTTTACTTTGTTGATTTTGATTGGTTTGCTTCATTTATTTCTGGGTCTTTCATGATTTCCTGGTGTTCTTGGGTATGTGCATCTCGTGTGGGAATTTCAAGGGATTGTGTTGCTTTACTAGTCTGCATGGTTGGTCGTTGATGTTTTTTCATGGTCTGGTATTGCTTTCTTTTGGTGTTTGCTTGCATTGGTCTTAAGACTCTCAATTCTTGTGTGTAAGCAAGTTGTGCATTGTTCCTTGTGCTTTCATGGTGGAATTTTTTAGGGTTCTTGACCTAGGACATGACTAATCCTCCTTATTGTTGTGAGGAGTGTTCTAAATTCGTGTTTCATTTATTGGAGGTCTAGGTTAAGTTGATTTCGAGATGCAGGCTTTAGATCCGAAGTTGTCAAACATTTTTGGTGAAAGTAGTGAAGATGTGGATGGGTTCGGGTTTTTGAGGTCCTCATGGAATTCCGCTTCCCTCGGATTTTCCTGGCTTATCCCTTTCATCCCTTTTTTACTACCTTTTCCCGGATTTCGACTGTATCACCAAAATCCGCTTCCTCCGAATTTTCCTAGTATCCATGGTTAGGTCATTTTACCGATTTCGTGCTTTAATTTTGATACACCCAATTCTCACCAAAATCCTTCTCCTCCAAATTTTCCTAGATGTTTCACGGTCCCTCCTTTTTCCTGAGTTAGTTGTGATTGGTGTTGTTTTTGCCAAAATCCGTCTCTGGCGAATTCTTCCGAGTTTTCTGGAGAAAGGT
>CM021101.1:237649354-237902950 GCA_007115665.2 Sequoiadendron giganteum
AGAAGGCCTTTGTAATAGCTTTATTGAATTTGAAGACTCTAGACTGTGCCTAATAATTTTGGCCTTTTTGTTTGTTTATGCATTTAATGAGACTATTGGTCTGTGCTGCTATCTTCTTTTATTGTATGAATGCCTATTCTTCAGCTTTTTGTAATTTTTCATAACTCAATAAATACATACCATGTTTACTTCAACTCTTCTGTGTTAGCTAAAAGTTATGCTAAAATTATGATATGCAAAATAGAAGGTACTCTTACGTTTCAAGTGCTTTTGAAAAAATTAGGTTAACTAACAACAATTTAGTGGTTTAGGCCTTTGCATTCTACAGTGTGCTCCAGTAAATTTGTCTAAGCCTTTGGCACATCGTCTATAGTGTAAATTTTTACATTCTTGCTATCTTCCTCACTTTTTACTCCCCCACTAAGCAAAGAGTCGGCTTCGGTAAAATCCCAGAGGTCACTTAGCTAGCACACAATGTCCCCCATTAGCTAAGTTTCCCATGAGACTACTACTACATGCAAATTTTTGTGTCAACAGTTCTTTTTCTGGCACGCCCGATGGGACCATGAACTAGCATGTTCGCCTGATTTTATAAGTGTGTATGAGCCATCGGCCTGTAAGAAGGTCGCAAACTATAAGAGTCCCTGGCCAGCTTGTACCACCATTTGTTTCTATGCACATGAGAGGTCACCAAGGGAACCTTTCACCTCCTCCATCTCCTCTGTCACCCACTCCACCGCTGTCACCTACTCCACTTGTACCTATGGCTACTAGGAATTATCTAGCCTGGGAGTTCGACAACCCTTTAGTTGCACCTACGCCTCCTACAGTATGGGCCCCCATTCTTGCTTCTACCCTAAAAGCTATCCCTAAGTATTCTAAGGATGAGTCAAAGAAACCAACAAAGCATCTACAAGATGTGGCAGACATATGTCTAGTGCATGGCGTATCAAACGAAAATGTAGCTCTTAGGCTGCTCACCGCCTCCTTCCGAGGAAAGGTGCTAAAATGCTACCAGACCCTTGAAGCTAGTACTATCACAAGTTGGGACCAACTCAGAACTTTGTTTTATGAACGTTTCTCCAATGTTGGCGATAGATCATCACTATACCATCAACTGGCAAATATAAAGTGAGATCCTCATGAAGCTTTGCCCGATTTCAATGTGAGGTTCCATTCAACCTAGTATAGGGTGCCTGTTGGCAGTCAACCACCTCTATATATGGCTTTCATGATCTACCTAAAGTTGATCAATGCCAACATTTCCATGATGTTACAAGCTCTTGGTAGAGAGACTCTACCCAATGCTTATGCCTTGGTTGTCACTACGGAGAATAACCTGATTGCCGCTAGAAAGTTGGCACTGAGACCAATAATGCGATTGTTTCCTGAATGCAATGCTATGGAGGTTGAAGTTCCCTCCACTAGTGCTCCTACACTTCCACCCTAGTCTATGTACATATATTCTGGAAGTGCTCCGAGCGTAACCTCGATGATAGCTCCGATAGTAGCTCCTGTGCCTAATCCCCTGGCTACCGAGATGAATGAGATGAGAGAATAGATGCGATCCATGACTAATGAATTAACTACTATGAAGTGACAACAATATAGTTATCAAAAGTCAGCTTACCAAAGTTACAAGGGTGTAAAAGCTCTGTACCAATCAAATCAATGGCAAGATAGGTCACGTGGAAACACCTCGTCTCAGCCAAGTAACCAAATAGTTCTGGTAACCCTACCAATGCAAGCCATCCATCCTAGTTCGAATAAGGAGTTGGTGCCTAGACAAAACAACTTAGCTGAAGACGCCAATTCATGGTGCTTTCCTTGCAATGATGCACACATGCCAAGAAATTTTCCATGGGGAAACTTGCAACAAAATATTGCTGACCAACGTAGCCTGAGCGCCACACTGGATCTTGGTAACCAATCATACACCTCTCAGTAGATGGACAATGTTGTCCTTTCCACTCAAATGCAAGGAATGTCCATTCAGTAGGAAACATACATTGTTCTAGACTAGGCTCTCTTTTCTTGGATGGAAGGAGAAGAGTCAGCGTTTCTGAATGACATCCCAATGGATCAAGTGCTCCGAGTGAAATTGGACTACAACATGCATTCAAAGCGTAGATTCACTGAAGAGTTCTCAACCTTGCCTACTAATGCTTCATTGAAACCGATGCCTATCCTAGTGACAAGCCTATTGCCCATCCCTCCACAGTCTAAGATGGCTATTCCTAGTTTTCCGAGTCCACTTCCACTGAAGGCGAAGGCTCCATCGATCATTCCTTTTATTGCTAAACTGCTAGACGCACCGGCCGCAAAGCCAATGATGAATGCAAAACCTAAAGAGCAATCAATCGCAACTCACCAGTTGAAAGCACAGTTCAACGTGGTGGAACAACTAAAGAAGTCATCTGCCAACACTTCTCTATGGGATGTCCTGGTTATTCTGGAGTAGAAGGTAATATTGCAAAAGGATTTTTCATGAGAGGAGGATGCAAAGGTTCCTACTCAATCTAATGAGGAGAAAGTATCCAGGCCTGACTTGGATAAAGTGCTGAAAATTCAACTAGAAGAGAAGCTCGAGTCCAGAAAGGAAAGTAAGCCTAAACCTAAGCCTTTCTTTCTAACACTTATCATTGGTGACAAGTTGTTACATAATTGTATGACTGACTCTGGTGCTAGCACCACTATTATTCCAAAGCAAGTAGTTGATGCTTTGGGTTTAAAACACGAGCCTCTAAACAAAGGAGTCATGTAGCTAGATGGAAATAAGGTTGATACCATCAGAATAATTAAGGGTTTTCCTATGACATTGTTTGTTTGCCTAAGTATCACTATAAATTAGGATACTGTACTCATTGATATTCCTCCTTTATTTAGGATTTGTTTGTCCTGGGAGTTCACAACAAATGTCGAAGGATATCTAGCACTAGACTGGTCGCACCTGATTCTAAGGACCAAACATGGAGCCAAGATGAAACTATTTTCAAAAACTTTGCATTTCGAACATGTTGTTGATAAGGCCTTGCTCAATTTTGAAGCAGCACACACTTCAATCTCTTAGGAAGAAAGGGTCAATGTAGAATTTTTGGAAGAAGAGGAGGCTACTAGCTCCTGGACAGAAGACGAGGAAAATTTGTTGAAAGAGTTTATTGATACATACCCTTTCAGGAATTACCATACAACTAGCCTCAGAACCTATGTTATACATGAAGAGGGGTAGATTATGCCCAAAGTTACTAAGGAACCTGGAGGTGAACTATCTTCGAAAATATGGACTTTGTACTTTGATGGTGCAAGATGTAGAGTGGGAGCTGGAGTGGGAATTTGTTTGATATCTCCTAATGAAGAAAAGACCTTGAGGTCGTATCAATTCCAATTCACATGATTAAACAACAAAGCAGAATATGAAGGTCTGGTCCATGGTTTAAGCCTTGCAGAACAAATGGGTGCAAAGCATATAAGTGTGTTCGGAGATTTGGAGTTGGTGGTCAACCAAATTCGTGGAACTTCTGCTACAAAGAATAACCGTATGCAATCCTATCGACATAGGGTTTGGGATCTAATTGACAACTTTGAGGCTTTCAATATTCAGGCTATTCCTATGGAGATGAATTCCGAAGCCAACAAAATGGCAACTGTCAAGGCGTAGTTCCAGCTGGCCTCCGAACTATTGAGAAATAAGGATGCGGTGAAGGTAATTGTAAAACTCGTTGTTCTAGATAACAATCAAGATTGGCAAGTGTTTGATAGCGATGCTCATATTACATCATTCCTCCAGTCATCTAGAGAATTCACTGATTAGTTGCAATCGAAGATCACCGAAGCTTATGGGGATCAAATTATCTAGTTGAAATCCAATAAGCTTTAAAGGGGGCTAGTCACTCTAGAGAGCCTGTTTGATCTTGGTGATGCCATGAGAGACAAAAGGAAGCTCATGGCTGACAAAGGAAATTACACCGATTTGCATATCGGAGAAGACAAAAAGCTCAAGGTGGGAAAAGAAGTTTCTCAGAAGAATAAGAATAGACTAAGGCATTTCTGTGAGGAATAGCCGAGTGTAGTTGCCTGGTCATATGATGACCTTAAAGGATATGATCATGGAATCATCGAGCATACAATTGAGTTTTTAGAAGGGACAAAGCCAATTTGTCAAAGGTAGAGACTCATGAACCAAAAGATAGAGTCTCTCATATCACAGGAGCTAAATAAGTTGATCATATCCCAAATAGTGTTCCTGATCAAACACAGCACTTGGGTGTCAAACCTGGTGCCAGTCCAAAAGAAAAATGGGGATATACGCCTATGCGTAGAATTTCAAAATTTAAATAGAGCACCCTTAAAGGATCATTACCCCCTACTTTCAATGGAGGTAATTCTCCAAATAGTAGCCGGCTCCAAAATGTTTTCAATGTTGGATGGTTTTTCGAGCTACAACCAGATTCAAGTAAAAAATGAGGACCAACACACGACAACATTCACCACGAAGTGGGGGAATTATGCATATGCTAAAATGCATTTTGGGCTCTCAAATGCTGGAGCTACTTTTTAGAGGGCTATGGATATTGCCTTTAAGGATTTGATCCACAAGATTATACTCATTTACCTAGATGATTTGACAGTATTTTCAAAATCTATTGATGATCACTTTGATCATTTGGATCTTATTTTCCAGAAGTGCCAGGAATTCAGGATTTCTTTAAACCCAAAGAAATGTGTGTTCAGAGTTCCCCAGGGGAAGCTATTGGGATATGTTGTCTCTAAAGAAGGCATTGCTATTGATCTGGAAAGATTTGATGTGATTTGAGAACTTTCGTTACCTATCAACAAGAAGGGTGTGCAATCTTTCCTAGGTAAGGTCAACTTTATTAGTTGATTCATTGCAGATTTTACAGGTATTGTTCATCCTATTACCTTAATGATCAAGAAGGATCAGATTTTCAAATGGATGATGGAAGCTAGAAAATATTTCGAGCTTATAAATGAGGCTATTTCCTCTTCTCCTGTGTTGGTAACCCCTGACCTATCAAAAGATTTTATTATGTATGTTTTTGGTGGTGGCAATAGTATTTCCACGATGCTTATGCAAAAGAATGATGAAGAGAAAAGGGAGTCCCCTATTAATTTTTATTCATGAACCTTAAAATAGTATGAATTAAAGTACAAATTTTTAGAAAAGAAGGCCTTTTCCATTGTTAAAGGGCTTAAGAAGTTCTGACACTTGATATCATATAACAAGGTGATTGTTTGTGTACCGCATCATAGTGTGCGGGAGTATATCATGGAGGGAGAAATCATAGAGAAAAGAGCTAACTGGATCACCAAGATCCTAGAATATGATATTGAAGTTAGACATGTCAAGACTGTCAAAGGAAAGGGATTGTGTGAATATCTCACAGAAAATAGTGAAGCAGTGACAAAACTTGAGGCTCCGCAACCTGTGTTTTTGAACCAAGAAGATTCTCAGGATGACTGGCTAGAAGATAAAATAAACTTCATGCAAATAGGAAGGTATCTGGTCAATCTACCTTCCTTCAAACGATGTTTCTATCATTTGCAAAATAGTAATTATGTTCTCCTGGAGGGTGTCCTATTTACAAGAAATTTTAATGGCATCCTGCTAAGTTGTGTGAATGAGGAATAGGCCAAGAAAATATTAGATCAATATCACAATAGCCCGGTTGGAGGACATTTTTCTGCAAGGACCATAGTGATTAAAGTTATATGTGTTGGTTATTTTTGGCCAACACTCTTCAACGATGCATTTTTACTGATTAGGTCTTGCAATGAATGTTAGTTTCATGTTGGAAGGAGAAAGAATGCTGCTATGCCATTAAGGCCTATAGTAGTAGAAGAACCTTTTGCTCAATGGGGCTTAGATTTCATTGGGATGATTAGCCCTTTCTCTTCAACCATACATAAGTGGATATTGACAGCTACGGATTACTTCACTAGGTGGGCAGAGGCAGTGCCATTAAAAAATGCTACAAAGGTGGAGATTGTTAATTTCTTAGAGGATTTGGTAGCCAGATTTGGCTCACCTAAAACAATCATTTCTGACAATGCTAAAACATTCCTTGGCTCAAAGATGAGCCAGTTTGCATTGAAATATGGGGTTTTCCTAAAAACCTCTTCTAATTATTACCCCCGGGTGAATGGCCTCGTAGAGTCTACTAACAAAAACCTCATCAGATTACTAAAGAAAATAGACTCAAAACATTAGAAAGAATGGCATAGGAACCTCTAGACAGCACTATGGGCAGACCGAATCATGCCCAAGAAGATACTAAAGACATCCCCCTATGAGATGGTGTATGCCAAGGAGGCCTTGCTACCTATTGCCATGAAAATTTCTGCCCTGCAACTGCTTAAATCTCTAGAAATTGAGAAAAATAGAGCAATGGAGGTTAGGTTTTCCAAGTTACTTGAGGTATAAGAAAAAAAAGAGCACATCCTTGAGGCAATGAACATCCGCCAACAGGTGGTTAAGAAATGGTTTGACAAAAGGGTGTTGGATCAAGGGTTACAATGCAGGGATTTAGTACTCAAGTTCAATGAGCGCAGAGCAAAGCCGAGTTAGCACAACAAGTTCAACAACCTTTGGGAAGGACCTTTCAAAATTATTCAGTGCAAATAGTTCAACTCTTTTGAGTTGGAAGACGAAGAAGGTAGTACCCTCAGTATTCCAGTTAATGGGATACATCTGAAAAGATTTTATTAATTCTGCTTGTGCGAAGGCCGTGTAGATTGTAAATATGTAATTAATTTTTCCTGCTTTAGGTTTTGGTTATTCTCAGTGCTTCATAATAATGGAAATAATGCAAGAAAAAGGGAGAAAATATTGTAAATGGGCTAAGATTTCTGAAAAAGATATATATTATATTCATAGAGTCGAAGATTTACATTATATTTGGGGGACCCGAGGCTTGGTATCAATATTTATATATGTTTGCTATAGAGCAGAGCTTGTAAGAAGAAAATAAAATAAAAATTGGGATCATCTTCGTTCTCAAGTCATCAGTGGGAAGGACTAGCAATCATGGCAGTAGGTAGTGTGAGATCGGGAAACACCATTATTTGAAAATCTTCATACCACTAAAGATTTTGGAATGGTTCAATGTAGTGCACATGCATAAGGAAGTAGCAGCCAGTGCAGACCTTGGCGCGATACTCCTCATGAGTCTCCATCTTAAACCCAAAGAGGAAGGGCATGGTTGGAACAATGCCTCCATGCAGTTGTTGTAGGCGAATGTTGCAAATCGAGGGAATCCCACGATCAAATTGAGATGTGCACACAATCTACTCCAGGCCTTCGAGGTAGCATCGAGGGAAGACCTGCTTTGTTAGCTTTAAGATTTTGCGTTTGGAAATGCTAATGTCCAGCAAGGAGGCAAAAAAGTGGGAGGAAATGCTAGTATTCACCCGAACTGCTCTTCATACTCCATGCAGTCTTTCACCAGAACCCACTTGATTGCCTTCACATATAACAGGTTCTTCACACCTGTCATGCATTTTAAGCACCTGCATCTAATTTTTCCTAAGAAGATAGCTTGAGTCTTCTTGCAAACAAGCCTTACTGGTGTTTCCATGTTGTTTACTTTCCTAGCCAAAAGAATGCAATTGCTAAGTAAATGCAGAAGGCTCGCTAAGCTAGGAATACTATAATTTTTTTTTATTTGCTATGCTACCAAGGGTCTTATTTAAAGACTGGCTAAGGTTCGCCAGTGGAGGGAGGCCATAATTATGACTGAGCCAAAGTGTGTCACATTGCCTTGGTTTCCATTGTTGTGGTGTGTAAGGTGACAAAAATATGTAGGTACAGTTGCAACTTGTTCAGTTAAGTTGCCACATTTATTAATGATAAGCCAGGTGTCTACACAAAGGGTTGTCGTCCCATCCGAATCAAAGCAAGATCATTTGGAAAGGCTGTTGGGCAACACGCCCAGGTACGTTCAATAAAATCAGTAAATGCACAAAGCTTGCAAAAGTATTTTGCAAGATTGCCTTGGTTCATTTTTCAAGAAAAAATAAAGCTCCATCACACGCGAGAGGTCGTCTCTTAAATGTTGGGAGCAATATGGCTGGTTGGTGATTCTTTCACACATTGGAAAGGCTGGCGATGCATAATGGTAACTTGGTATGAATGGCTGGCATGTACTCTTTTAAGCCACTTTTCTCGAGGATAGAAAAGGTAGGTTAAGGCATGCAAAAGCACATTTATTGTAGGAAATTACCTAAGGATAAAACAACTAAAATAGTCATAAGAAGGAAAGAAAATTTTTAGAAAAGTTGAGCCGTTTGTGAAAGTTTGTAGAAAAGTTCTTGTGAATATCAAAGATGGCTGAAATTGCAGAGAACCCAACACAAACCCTGGCTCCAACAAGTCTAAGCGAGAAAATGAGAAGGGTTCCCTATGTGTAGCTCTATGACTAGGAGTCTTATGCTACTCCTAGCATCCCCACAAAGCCTTGTTGGCCTTTCACCCATCCGGTAGACCAGAGAATACTAAACACAGTTCCTCACAGAGATCAGGCTTTGGTCATAGAGGATTGGGATAATGTCTTTGATCTTGAGTTATCCCACAATCTTAAGAAACTTAGAGAAGTCGCATGTGAGAAAATGAAGCATATAATAGACTCTTTCAATAAGTGTCTATGGTTTTATGGGCTTCCATAGTACATGGTTCCTTTGGTGCACCCGTGCCCAAAAATTATGGTGGCATGCGTGGCACACTTTGACACAAATACTGAAGTAATCAGTGGCAAAAATTTTAGGGTAGTTATCAGCCCTGAAGCTATTCAAGATATGTTGTGTGTTCCCCTTCCTTTGACCTAGGAGGTTTAGATATTTGATGTAAAAAGAATGCAGAAAAAGTGGGGAGAGCTCCAAAAGGCGCAACAATTTTATCGCTCTAAGATCAATCAGCCAATGAGTAATTCAGCATCGCCCAAATTCTTTTTTGGTTTGAAGGCCCTGAAAGATGGGTCCTCTTCTATTGCTTGTATGCCGGCACTGGTGTGTGGTCTAGATTCAAACAAGCACGTTCTTGAGTTTCAAATGTGCCTCAGCTTTATGCTGGAAAGGAATCATGAGGCTCCACTCCTAGATTTTGTAAGAGTTATCAGTGAGGGAATTTGGCAGCAGTTGCAGGAATTCAAAGTCAGCTCTAGGTTCAGGTATCCCTCTTTCTTGGCCTATTTGATTCTACATCAGAATCCAGATTATTTTTCAACATTTATGTCTCTGGCCATTTTTGATGAGGGCGGATTGAGAAAGCCAGTCTCGACATGGAATCCTATCATGTCAAAAACTTTTGATTTCTATACATTTTCGGATTTGTTCCTAGCCCCAACTTTGTGGGCTTTGGATGGAATTGGCGTTAATATGACCAAACGCATATTTCCCTAGAAAAAGTCTTGGTTGCTGGTACCGCCCTATGATTGGTTTTATAGCGTGGAGTTCACTATACTCTGCATGTGAGGTTTTGTCTGAGAACCCTTCTAGCTCCCCCATTATCTTTCTAATAGAGTGCCGGCCTTGGAAGCGATGCGGTAGCTATGTAATATTGACAACAATTACTGGGGAGGAAAGCATTTGACTGCCTATTTGTTGCTACCAATTATATTTGGATCCATGTTGTTAAAAAAGAAGAGGACTCTAAAGATTGATACTTCAGAGATTTCACTTTCCAAGTTGGGCCATCTCGGGTTGGTGTTGATAGAGGATACCTGATAGTATAACCCTAGAAATAATTTTTCAAAGGTTGGTATCAAAGTCCCATATTCACCTCGGCCATTCTGGGATGATAAATCCTGAAGAGGGTAATTTAAGTAGATATATAGGCCTTGAGTATTTTCCTACTGAGGATAATCGTCAGTCCTGGCTGAAATTTTATTTCATCACGGGGAAGGCCAACCCAAAACAGAAAATGAACCCGTCTCTATGCATGCAATTGACTAAGCTCAATTGGTCGTTCAAGAAGATTCAAGACTTCTGGATATATAGGCAGGAGATTATGGAAACTGGAAAGCTTCATGAAGAGGTAGCCCTTGATAAAAAAATTGATGATATCTGGGAAAATGAGCATCCGAACATTGAAAGATCTCTAAATCATTTGACATCTGTGCAACATTACAGAAATGAAGAGATTGCCACTGAGCCTAGGGAGGAAGTAACTCATAATTCACTCATCATTGCTGAGAATCTAATGCACAAGACGGATACTGGTAAGCAACCTATGCAAGAGGAGGATCCACACTTGCAAGCATTAGAGCCATCTAGCTCCTCTAAATCAACACAGAAGTGGGCAAGGACTACCAGTGGTAAGAGGCGGATCATTCTTGACCTTGATGATTCTCTAAAGGAAAAGTGACAACAAATCGGAGAGGCCGGTGGGGAGGAAGAGTAGTTGATGGAGGAAGCATTCGAAATGTCTGCAGCTCCACATGAGCCTCAGGTAACATTTCCTCCCTCTTCTCTCTCTACTATGTCTCTGGTTTCTTCCTCTTCAGTCCCTACTTTTTCATTTGTGTCAGTTTTCTCTGCCACTAGATTTTTTGGGCAATCTAGTCTTGCCCCTCCTAATTTCCCACCTCTATTCTCCGCTTTCCATACCTTGCCCGAAATGCAACTCGGTGTAAATACTGGACTCGTGGGCCAACAATTTTTATATCCAAGGCCTAGCCCTATGGTTGGTGCATCTCCAATCTTCCCTTACACCTTGTTTCCATCCCCTCTGAGTGGCCAATTCATTCCGCCATTCTCCCCGGCTATCATAACATGACCCAGCAAGACTTCTGATGTGTTGAGTACACTGTCTTTCCCACTGGCCATCCCATAGGAGTACCCTTTTACTAGTGGCCTAGGTATCCCTACCTAGGAATATTTCTCGCAGGTTGAAGTGAACAAAAACGCCCATGCCAACTGGATCAATAAAAGAAGATAGAAAGACGCAACCAGGCAGGTGGAGCCCCACTTGCAAATCGTATTCAATGAAAGTCAAAATTCCTTGATGTTTGCAAAAATCACTTCTAATGTGATCAAGTCGATAGGAAAAATGCTGCTGAGTGATTGTTCTATGAATGTTATCAGGTTAGACTTGCAGCAGGCCCACCCGCGAGATAAAGTTGAGTTGATGGAGGAGACCCAAAAAATAGTGACTATTGATTATCTCAAGCTTAACCGGCAGATGAAGAAAAAGGATGATCAGATAGCAGAGCTCAAGGGAAAGGTTGACATTTGGGTAAACAAGTTTAAACCCCAGGAGAACGAAATAAAGCGACTGGAGAAGGAGAGGAGTGCCTTCGAAGGTCAAATAAAGTAGCTGCAAGATTTGAGCATAGAGATCATTCCAAATCTCCAGCAGGATGTCGAGCAGAGCTGAGCAAACGAGGAGAAACTTTGCGCTAAGTCCGACTTGCTAACTGAGGGAATGAGGGAAGTCCGACAAAACACCAATGCTGAAATTAATGAAATAAATGCCAATCTAGAGTTGGAAATTCAAAAGGCAAAGTGACTGAATCGACCCTAGAAGAAAAAGAAAAAGAGGTTTCCACTCTCAAGGAGTAGATGTTTACATTAGACAGAAACTCTTCAGAAATAAGGGCAATTTTGAGCAGTAGAGAGGCAGAATTTGCTACCTTAAGGATTCAACCTCTTGCACCCCATATGAGCTCGTTGATAATTGCCAAAGAATTGTATGCCTCATACTGGGACAAGGTGAAGGAATTGTGCCTTACTCTTCAGCCCACCTTAAAATTTATGGTGCAAGCAGCTAGCCTTTGTAGAACAGTGAGTGAATTAATATAGTAGGTTTAGGAGTTAACTTCTGACAAGGTTTCAGAGGCTAGGATCTTATTGGGCAAGTTGTATACAACTTTCGATGAAGAATTGAGTAGCGTGGGCATCGATGACCGAATGACAGTAGCCATGGGTTCAAGTGTCCTCATCTCTATGTATGAGGTCGTTCAGCAGGTAGTAGAATGCAAGCCTCGGTTGAAGCAGGTTACCAGTGATATGTGGGCAAAATTTTCTCGTTTGACTCAGAAAGCCCTTCCCTTGCCTGTCCTTGTGGATCAGGTAGTAGTGGGTGTGGAGCACATTGTTGCAATGATTAAAGAAAAGAAGTAGGACCTTTCTGTCTTCCAATCTTTTGATCAATCTCTGACCACTGAAGAAATAGAGGGAATCATGTATCAACTAGCAGAACTCTTTTTCCAATTGGAATTAGAGACAAAGGTATCAGGTGGATTGCCTTTCAAGGCAATCATCGATCTCAGGCTAGCTCATGAGAATCTGTGAACTCTTTTTGTGCCGTCAAATGAAGTATGGACCAGTCTGCAGGCTACCCTCTCGAGGTTGTGAGCAGTTGGAATGTTGAACCAAAGTTTTTGGTGTTGTTCATTCCATGAGCAAAATGCCCCTATGAGTCGCCAAACTGTTCAACAAAAAACTGCCAAAGCCTTTGTGGTTTTATATTTACCTTTGCGCCTACGCCTTCCTTTACAAATGTTCACTACCCTTGAAGCACTCCACATGGCTACCTCTCGAAGCCTTTTGCATTTTGTATTGCTTTGCTTTTTTCCGATCTCCATCTATGTGCCACATGGCTTTCTCTGACTATTTTCTGAGCTGGGTCCGCCTGGTACTTAATCTTGCTCGAAGCGCTCCACTTGGCTCCCTCTCAGATCTTTTTGCTAGGCATTTCTTTGACTTTCTGCTGATTTTTGTTTGGGTGACACGTGGTGGTTGTTGTTGCACCAGTTACCTTGGAATTTTTGTTGGCCCCTTTTTTCCCCCCCTACTACTGCATTTCTTGCTATGGCACCACATGTTCTCTCCTGATGCTGCATGGTTTTCCTTTCTAGGTCATGGCTTCACTGGAATGCTCCTAGCCAATTGATGTTCGTTGTGGTGGCTCAAGGTGACCTGGGCCGTCGATCTTTGCTCACATTTTCTTTTCTCTTGGTGTGTTTTCAGGCAGTGGGCTAGCCTTTAATACGTCCATGTTTCTTTTTTAATAGTTGTTGGTTAAGTTTGCAAAAAAATCCCGAGCACTAGGAAGAAGGCCTTTGTAATAGATTTATTGAATTTGAAGACTCCAAACTATGCCTAATAATTTCAGCCTTTCTGTTTGTTTATGCATTTAATGAGACTATTGGTCTATGCCGCTATCTTCTTTTATTGTATGAATGCCTGTTCTTTAGCTTTCTATAATTTTTCATAACTCAATAAATACAGACCATGTTTACTTCAACTCTTCTATGTTAGCTAAAAATTATGCTAAAATTATGCTATGCAAAATAGAAGGTACTCTTATGTTTCAAGTGCTTTTGAGAAAATTAGGTCAACTAATAGCAATTTAGTGGTTTGGGCCTTTTCATTCTACACTATGCTTTGGTAAATTTGTCTAAGCCTTTGGCGCATCTCCTGTAGTGTAAATTATTACATTCTTGCTATCTTCCTCACTTTTTACTCCCCCACTAAGCAAAGAGCCAGCTTTGGTAAAATCCTGGAGGTCACTAAGCTATCCCACAATGTCCCCCATTAGCTAAGTTTCCCATGAGACTATTGCTACATGCAAATTTCTGCGTAAACAATGATCTTTACCTGATGGGGCCACATAATGTTCCTGATCTTGTCTTATAACCTCATGCTCAACATGTTGAACACCCTCTAAATATTGATCTGGAGTTGAAATATGAAAGGTTACATTAATTAATACACCAATTGTAATTAAATATGTTTAAAAGAACATTAGAGTGGTCCTCTTTACCTGGTGGGGCCACATCATGTTCCTAATCTTGTCTAGCCTGATCATGCTCAACATGTTGATCACGTTCTAAGCCTGATTAATAAACCAATTGTAATTAAAGATGTTTAATTGTATTAATCCATATTATGTTTTGTATAGCACATGAATACATCCAGTACTGAGATGCTCACCATGAACTTCATCTGTAGGTTGTGCTCCACCCTCACTAGGATGCATTCCAATGTCATGTGCAATATTATCATTGCTTTCCTGTTTAAAACAAATAGGCACATAATTACTTTATGGTGGAAATTAATATTGAATAGATTGCACAAGTATTCAATTTTAAATAAACTTCATTGAGTTTATTTACCTGCATGTCAGATGCAGTGGAAGATTGTGTTTGCCCTATCAAGACTCTTAGGCATTCAACCATGACTCCATAGCCTTGTTGGAAGACAATCTTCAGGTCCTATTTTATTGGCACTCTATTGAATTCAGAGCCCTGCATTTTTGCATAAGATCATGAATTTTGCTTCTATGGTGTGATAAAACCAAAATTGTTTGCAATTTATTATTTGGATGCAATATTTCATTTATTGATACTTACAATTTGTGCGACTAATTTCATATAACCACTAGAGCCAAGTTTGTGTTGCCCATTTTTTTTTAGTCTTGACTTTGCTGCCTTTGATGTGTCGGGAAGCCTATGAAAAGTTTGAAATATGTTAGATTATGTAAAAAGAAAGAGTAATCAGTATATAATTACATTGTTGATAGTATCACATACCTTCCTTAGCCCGGTGGTGTCTTTCCTTTTTTCTTTTCAGCCTTCACCTTTCCATCTAACACTAGGTCCTTCCACTCCCTCTTCAAAATCATGGGGGGCACTCGTACTTTTTTGTCTTCTCTAAATATGACCTATATTGGCCCCTCACATACTTTAGATAGGTACCAACTTTCTTAAGGACCTTGGTTTGGTTGAATGTGTTATTACCAAACAACACAACTAAACGGTTAATGAGCTCATCTTTTAAATCTTGATTTTGGGCATTCCACTATGTATGTATGGTGGGCCCTAAGATCTCCAATGTAATATCATTTACATTTTTATAAAAAACATCATTTCTTGCAAAATGATCATGAGATCATTAGTCTAAAAAGAGTGATCAATAAGTAATTTTCAATTGGATTATATATAATAATAATTAAAACATTTTAAATTACCTAGGACCTTCTCTATCTTTATTGGAAAAAAATCCTCGGTCACCACAAAGGTGACTGAAAATGTTCCCGTACTAGTAATACATGAAGATACAGGAAATGTTGCTAAAACATCACCAATATTAGTGGCCTTTGCATCCCCAGGTACATGTCCTGACACATGTTTTGTAATGTGTTCAATGCTAGAGGGTACACTACCTGATGTCTGCATGCTATGTGTTGTCGACATTTCAGTCGACAATATAGGAATGGATGATGGGTCAGATGATGTGATGTATGCACATGAAGATCAAGATCAACACTTGTACCAACCCCTACTCCCCAGGCAACACTTGTAGTACCCTGATCATGGCCAACAACATCACGAGGATGTAAAAAATTCTATAAAAACAACACATATTTTAGTTCATGACATAAAATAGTACAAAATATAAAACCATGAATGAACTTATGTTATAATTAAAGACCTCATGACAACTTACTTGAAATTTTTTTTCTCTCTTAGTCAATATTTTTACCCTTTCTCTTATCTCATCTATTTGAGGCACTACGAATAACAACTGAAGGATTTCTTCATTGCATTATTTTGGGTCTTCCTTATCATATTCAAAGGGTTTATGGAATATGCAATGTCATCATCACATAATAGTGACTGCACATCCCTATGGATGCTCTCCTCTATTGCTAGTGCCTTTCCCCAATCAACCGACTACAACAAGAATATTAAAAATATTATCAAAATTAACCCAATAAACTTATGAAAAAAACATAATAATAAAATGTTTTGCTCGTATCTAATTTGTACAATTAAAATGAGGTAAACCTATTGGGTAGAGGCACCTAAAGATTTATCACAATCTGTGCTCTAGGCCAAAGCCTTCCCCGTACGATCAATGTCCCGCCGTGACAAAAAATAAATCTAAAAAAAATTACCAAATTGAAACCAATAGACTTACAAAAACAAACATAATAATAAAATGGTATATTGGAGTCATTAATTGGAGGTTGGATAAAATGGTATATAGTATGTACCACCCCCATAGTAACCATTTTTGTATCTATGAGATTCAAATTGTAATTGATTAGTAACTCTTCCCTTGTAGTTATTGATTTTATCACACATACGAATGCACCCTTTCCCTTGCATGCCTCAAATATGCGATTAGGTTGTTTATTTGTTGACCCAGGTTGTGTACTATTTATAAACCCTACAATATTCCTTGATGCTTTTGGCCTTTTGTCAATGTCCACTCCTTTATTTTGATCCTTACCTTTTAGTTGTATATAATTTTTTGACAGTGCATACCTATGCATACTTCGTGTATATCGAACTAGCTGCATCCAATCTTTGTAATTGTAATAGGGTCTAACAAACTCCATCAATTCAGTAACTTTTTCATAACATACCTTTATGCCATCCATGCAAAATAATCCCAAACCATGTAATGATGATGGTGTTATGCAATATATCCTCTCGTTGACAAAAAAATCAGTGTTTACTGGAGGAAGTTCCTTGGGTACCCATTATTTCTGTAGATGTTTGTACCTCAAGGGAACCTCAATTTTTCCTATGCTCTCATCATAATAAGAACATGACCCCCCTTCAACAAGAAAATATTCCATATGTTTATAAAGTTTTCTTCTAATCTTTTGACCTATAGTTGATCTCCCTCTTTTAGACCTACTACATGTCTCGCTTTCCTCTTCTCTTCCTGAATTTCCCTCACTCAAGGAAGATAGATCTGAAAAACACATATTTGGTGGTACCTACACTCATAAGGATGTTGGATGAAGTTATTTCATGGTGATGTTATCCCAAGGTGACATTATGATTAATCTATCATTTCATCGCTAGAATTTGACAAGTTATAAGGTAATCAAGTCTTGATATATTGCAAGTTATTTTTACTACCGTCCAAATGTGTCCATCACAAATCAAATCAATGTATGAAGGATATTGTCCCTTGAAATTAATGACTTTAAAATGTCATTATTTTAAAACCTAAAACAAACATGGAGATTGGGAGATGCAGTTCATAGTAGCTGAGGCTATGGAAGCCTTAAAAACCTAGACTCAGTGATGAATTTCCTAAATGAATAATGTATGGAAATGTTCCAAGGATTTTTGCATGAAAATTAAGGGAAAAAGGTAATGAATGATATTAATTATCAGTCTCACAGTCTTAATCCAAGTTATTTGATTTACTATACTTCTGCTTAACGTTTTAACTCCCAAAATTTGTAACCAGTGTTAAATGTGACTATGGTCCACCAGTTACACAACCAAGGCCTCCAACATATTCTCTAATTGTAATAAAAGGAATTTTTCTCTTAATTCAAGTAAATAAACTTGAAGGGAAACACCACCAAGTGGTTTATTAGACACCTACATGACTAAAAATAGCAAAAAAATTACATTTAAAGCAAATTTCCATTGAAATTTTCTGTAGTGTGTAGAAGAATGGTTTCACCATACATAATATTTTGGTTTAAGTTGTCTTGAAAAAGATGAATTAGAACACCAATAGACATAATTTAGGTGCGTGTGTGAGGTGGTTCAATTGTCCATTGATAAAATCCATATGTCTAAGTGGTTAACGAGGAGGGAGTGTGTACTAGGCTTGGTTAAGTCATCATAATTTTATTCTTTGGAAATAAAAAATGTTTAAGTCATCTTAAATATTCCTATGTCTAATTTCTAAGAGACTTTTGGTATGTTTTAAGGTAGGATGATTGGTTGCATCAATGTTCTAGTTTTCTATGAAAAGGTTTCAAAATCTTCAAATAATGAAAGTTAGTACTCATATTCATTTGAAACAACAACATTTTGATTATGTATGATGGTAGGATTTGATAACTTAAAATAATTGTGTTGTGCACTTTTTGCACACACTCCCCATTGAAAGTAGGGACCCTCTTTTGCTCTTTTTTTTTTTCCTTTCACTCTTGGTATTTTGGCCCTTTGTTTTTTGAGGTTTTGCTTGCTTGGGCATGTTATTTGATGTTTAGCTTGCTTTCTAGAATAGTCCATCTATGATATGTATTGAAAAACTTAAGTTTTGGGCTCATTCTAGGTTTTTCATTATTCTTGGGAAAATCCACTCCTAGCGGAATTTACCGGTTTCCTTTCCAAACCCAATGACAACTAATTTTCATTGAAATTCCAAAGATTTTGGTCCTTTGTGGAATTCCATCAGGGCCGGATTTTTTTGAATTTTCATCACCATGTCAAATTCCTGGATTTTTTGGGTTTGACCCATCTTGACTGCATTAATTGTGTGATCTCCATAGTGGGTGTTAAGTCAACTTTTGGAAGTTTTGTGTCATTAAAGTGTTATCATTTGCTTCCTTTTTGATCTAGAGTTCTTGGTCTTGGGTGCTGTTGCTAGATTGTGCAATTGCAATTGTGGTCAATTGTTGTAGTTGGATCTTCTAGAAACCATTTACATTCAGCTCGCACCTTGAGGTCTCTTGTTAGATTTTGCTACATCATTTTTTCCTACCCTCATGGTATGTACATGACACTTTCTCTATTTGATGATGGAAATGAATCACTTCATGCTTTGTGCATATATGTTGTGAGTCAAATGTCCATCTAGTCGAGTTTTTCATTTGATGCTTCTGTTTTTGGTTTTTATTTGGTGCCCTTTTGCAATGTTTGCATTCCCTTATTTTTTCTTGATTGAATGCATATGCTTCTTTGGTGTTTTGGGTATGTCTAGGGCCTGCCTATTTTAGCATTGTATTTCAAGGCTAGGTTTTTTTCATTTTGTTTGAATGTCGATCCCAAGTGAGTCTCTAATCTTATCTTGTGCTCCCATGGTGAAATTTTAGGGTTTTGTGCCTGGGACATCACCATTACTTCTTGATTTACCTTAGGGCGAGTTTCAAGTGTAGGGATGTTCTATGGGAGGTTCAAATTAAGTTGGTTCCATGTTTTGGTTCCTCAAATTTGTGATCATTTGATCAATTTGAGTGAGGTCGAGAGAAAACATAGGTATTTGGGTTTTCAAAGTCTTTGTGGAATTCCTTATCTATTGGAATTCACTGACTTCCCATTTTCTCTTTGTTTTCCGAAAGTGTGCATTGATCTGGATTTATTCCTGCCTCACGGATGTTTTGCTACCTCCGAATTTCCCTGGTTTGTCTATCACCTTGTCATTTTCTTGAAATTGGGCTCAAGTTGTGAAAATTTCATTAGCTTCACTAAAATCTGTGGCTTTAGGATTTTCTCGAAAGTTCTTGGTTCCTTCATTTTCTCGAAGTTTGTGAATCAGTGTTGTTTTCATGGATTTTCATCCCTAGCAGATTTTCTTGAGATTTTATGGAAAGTGGAGATCTTAGGAATTTCATGAAGTTGGCTTAATTATTGTGCATTTGATGATCAAATTTGACTCATTTTAGCATGTTTCATGCTATTTCTTGGTAATTATGAGTTGATTGAATGATTGTTGGATGCTTGTGTGCTTGTTTCACTAGAATCCCCCTAGTTTGGAATTTCTGGAAAATCCTCCCTGGCTTGGATTCCATGGAAGGGCTCAAAACCCGAACTTTGGGATGATTTTTTTAAGAGGGTTTTGATCATTTTACTCATCATGGGAATTGTATGGAAGGTGAACTTATCTCTATGGTTGATTAATTTGTGTTACATGTGATCTTTACTATTGGTTTTTGTCGAATGTAGGATGAATGAGGTAAGGAAATGACAAGTGGAACTAGGGGTAAGGTAGTGGATCTAGGTACAAGTCTTCCATTTCTGAGGCAGAAAGGATCAAGATGGATACTAGGAGTAGAATTCTAGAGAGCAAGCTTACTTCCAACTGGTCAGGGGTAACTAATACAAATGTTGGAATGTGGGATTATGAAGAGTTCAAGACCAGAATGACAACACAGAATCCCTCTCTGCTAGCCAAGAGAACATTGGAATCAAGATTGGCACATGTAGCTGGATTTCCTCCTACATTGCATTGTTATGAGTTGGCACTTGAATGTGGTAGGAACTATGACAAAGGTACACAAAGGATAGTGGAAAATTTGAATCCTGTGTCTATAGCCCAAACCTTTGACATGCCTGACAAGTCTAATGTGTTGTATTTTGACATGGATGTGGCAAGGAAGTTCTATGAGGAGGATACCATCAAATCCCAATAGGTCATTAATTCTTGGTTGGAAAAACCCAAGTCCCACTTCTCCAAGCTGCCCAAGTAGTTGGTCAGACTCAAATTTAAGAGGGAGTATTATGATGATATCACCCTTCTCAGTAGGGTGGTAGGATTGAAGAGTACATGAGTGTTTGAGAGTTGGATGCTCCATGTTATTTCTAGGATGGAACAGGGTATAGAATACCACTGGGTAGGCATTATAAGTGCCATGATTCATGAACAAATGTGTAATGTCTTGCAGACTAAGAGTTTCACAATGACCTCTTACCTATTATATGCTCTATCTATGTTCCACTCATACAAGGGATTGAGCACAAAGGGTGTATTTGCAGAGGATGTAATTTATGAGGTTTACCCATAGCTACACTTGGGTAACTCAAGCTACAGGAGGGTAAATGATGCATTCGCCATGTACATCACTAGGCTGCTCCAAGGTGCAGAGCATGTCCAGATTTTAGATAAATCCAAGGGATTGATCAAAAGGTTTGGAGCTTGGTTTATCCAGATCCCCACCTTCTCATACATAAGAATTGATGGTTTTCAGAGGGCTCCATATAGACTCCTAATGTACCCTACAGATCACATTGTACTTCTGGAGGTCACAAGATAGATATGTGACTTTGATATAATTATGAAGGGGGAGAAGCACAAGACCGGATTTGGTAATGACTTCCCTTTGAGGATAGGCACTAGTGAAGTATTCCCTTTTATCAACTCAACCCATGCCTTTGAAGAAGAAATGAGCACTCTTGGTCTCTCCTTCCATTCCAAGAGATCTAGGTTTGACATAAATAGTGAAGCATAGAAGAACGCTAGCACAGAATAAAACCAAAAGGATGACCTAGAGGACTACTAGGCAAACATTGCTAATGAATTTGAGGTCAGAAAGAAGAATTTTTCTAGGTTACCAGTCAACTTGGTGTGGTTATACAACATAAGGGTTGTTCCTGATCAAGTTGAGGAGGATGGATATTTAATCCAAGGCCATAAATTTGAGGCTATGAAGTATAAGCCAATTAAAGAGGTTGATTGGATGTAGGAAGAGAAGAAAAAGCTAAAAAAAGTTATGACCCCAGTAATCAAATATACCAAGCTCTGGCTCAAGCATAAGATGTTGGAATTGGAAAGTGAGGGTGTTCAATGCACCTATGATCCCATGGGAGACTTGGAGTCTCACTTTGCATCTGAAGAGTCACCTGAACAAGATCCCAAAGGAAAAAATAAGGTGGGCTCTCCTTTCAAAATTAAGATTAAGGATGTTCATGCAGAGGAGGTAGGAGAGGTAGAGAAATAGAGAAAGACTATTGCTAAGAAAATAAAACATGTCTCAAGGAGGAAGAAGGCTGAAGGAGGTGACCAAGTAAAAAAAGAGACCAATTTCCCCTCGCCAAAGAGAAGGATAATTGTGAGGTTATCATAGAAGGGGAAGGGAACTTCTAAGGTAGATGAAAAGGTTGACACACCTGTGGTAGAAGTAGAGAGCTTGGGAGAAAAGACACAAGTATACACCAGGAGATCTAGGACTCCTTCTCTCAAGGATGTTGCACCAAAATAAAATGCTCCCACGATTGCTCCTACCACCAAGCATGAGGACATCCCTCCTTATCATGAGATTGGAAATATTCCTTATCATGCAGTCTCCTTTGGTGGCCTATGAGGACTCACCTGCAGGGGTTCATGAGGATAGGTCTCCTCAAAAGGAGGAGATACCACCCAAGATTCCCTCACCAGTACAAGATAGAGGGGAGGAGCACAATAAAGAAAAAGTGGATGCAAATGAGAAGGCTGCTGAGAAACCAAGAGTGGAGGAGAGTTTTCCCAATGTTCAATAGGAATATGATGGATAGGAAAAAGTATAATCATAATCCACTGTTGCGGGCTGGTTGGATAAGGAATTAAAGAGAAAATAGATTGTAGTGGATGATACTCCTCCCAATTGGGATGAACTACTAGTGAACATTGGAAAGGTAAAGACAAAGAAGAAAGCTAGAGTCATTTACAGGATTGAGAGGGATGATGCAAATAAAAGGGTAGTCCAAATTTCTACTCTTGCTCTTGACAAAGATAGAGATGAGGTGACTGGAAAGGATTATAGTGTGCAAACTATCAATCTAGGGCATGCTTTCATGGAGCAAGATATTGAAGAATATGAAGGCTCCAATGTTGTGATCCTTGGTAGGTTGATGAAAGAGGTATAGACTAAGTCAAAATTGGAGAAAGAAAATGAGAAACTTAAGAGATATTTGCAGGAGTTGATGAAACCCTTGCAATCCATCAATTCTTCCTCATCTGTTGCAGGCTTCCTACCTTAGGAAATAATATTAGAGCTGGAAATAATGAGGAGCACCACACATGGTATAGTCAGTTGGTTATAAGGGGTGGGAACTAAAGGATATAATGTTATCAAAGACATCCTTTCGACTAGAGGAGATGCAATGAGGTCATTAGATTGGATGAAAGGTATGTTGGCTCAGGATAAAGAAGATGTAGATCTCCTGTTGCAAAAGACAAAGACTATCACGAAGTACACTGAAGAAAAGTTGATAAGTGAGGGAATTCTTCCTTCCTCAAGAATTGAAGAGCCTTGGGAATGGTTTGAAATTCTATAGATGAGGCAGAACGCCTTGAAAAAGATAAATACACAAGGAAGGCAGATTGAAGATACATTGACTGAGATATACAATAAGCGTATTTCCTTTTTTGAAGTGATGATAGGGAGAAATAAATTTGTGCCCAAGCATCTTAACCTAGAGAAATTGATAAAATGGTGGCGAGATGTATATTCTCTAGTCAATGAGGGACCTATCATTGAACATCAATTGGATGATACAACTACCTACATTGTAGTTATTGATAGGTATCAAAAAAATAAGGTGGATTTGGATAATATAGTTAGGAAGTCAAGAAATGATATCAAGTTCCTTGAGAGGAGAGTTAGGGTTTTTTCTATGCCCCCTATTGTTGACTTGGACAGGATGTTATTGTTGGTGCAAGATAAGGTGGAGCATGCTAAAGACAAGTGGGGAAGTAGTTAATGCAATGCTACATCAGAATTTGTGCTTCCCCATTATTTTATCCTCTTCACATGCATTGGATTGAGTTTTGATTGGAGACCCCAGGCCAACTTAGATGGAATTGGTGCATATTGCACATTTAATTTTTTTCAAATTTCTCTTGGTCAACCTGTTGTGTGGTTGTTTATTATTGTAAACCCTAATTGGGCTGACATATCTTGGGGGGTTCTCTATAAGTTTGGCATTGTGCCTCATTTGTGGGTAGTTAGAACAAGTTAGGCGAATTTTACATTAGAGCGAATTGTAAGAGAAATAATTAGAGTTAGAGTTAGTTTATCTTTTCAAGCAAGTGTTGTAACAAAAGACTAGAATTGTTTCCACTTTGGATGATTTAAAACAAACAAAGACATTTTGATTTGGTGCCTTTCTTGTGTTTAG
The DNA here is from genome assembly GCA_007115665.2 of Sequoiadendron giganteum. Classification (NCBI taxonomy): domain Eukaryota; kingdom Viridiplantae; phylum Streptophyta; class Pinopsida; order Cupressales; family Cupressaceae; genus Sequoiadendron; species Sequoiadendron giganteum. Next base: position 237,672,952 of record CM021101.1, read on the forward strand.
TTTTATCTGGCATGGTTCTTGATGTTCTATCTTTAAAATTTCTTAAGTTTAGTTGATGTTAGATGGTTTGATGATGTTTAGGGTTTTATGCTTGAAGTGTTTGCAGCAATCTCTAGTCCATAATTTTTGTAGTTATTAGATTATTAGTTGCTTTGCAAAGTTAGCTTGGACTTAAAACTATGCTTAGTTCAATTATGAATGTTTTTTCATTTCAATTGAAATAGGGTTGTCTTGAATGAATATGCATGATCTGAAAATATTTAACACCTTAGAAGATTGCACTATTTCTGTAAGATTGTAGATTTATCAAGGTTAAGCAAGAATTAGTTTATGAGGGATTGGTCCATTTTGAGCATCTTATCATCTGCATTGTCAATCTTAGGGTTAGAATTAATCTTAGAATTATCTCTAAAACCTTTATATTTTGTTATTTCTTTTATTATCTAGGTTAATTTTAGGTTTTGAAGTATTAATATATTGCTAGATCTGATAAATTTGAGTTCAGTATTTTCTTGTAGTAAGGCCCCTTTGTGATTACTAACATTTTCACATTATCTCTGAGTTGTTTTATTTTCATTGTCAAGACCTAACATTAGAGACCTTGGGGTTATCTCTTTTCCCATAGATATCAACCTTTCAAGAGAGATAGGATAGCTTTTATTTTGTCTGAGTTGTTGTCGTGCAGAAAACACCATCAACAAATTGGCTACCCAACAAACTTAAAGTTAAAAGAAAATTTTCTAGTTTAAGGGGTTATCCCTTTCTTTCATCTTTTCATATTTGTTTGATGCTTCAAATGATGCATTTCTTATCCCACTTCTATCATACTGTATTCCCATCTCATTGCAAAGAAAAAAGGTTAAACATTTAGCAATCTGCCATTCTTAGCTTTGAAGTTTTTGGCCTTGAATACTTGTTTTCTTGAGTCACAAGTTTGAATAATAAGAAAGGAAGAATGAAATTTTAAATTTTAAATGTTGCTAAGACCCTATCTTTGAGTTATTTCAATTTTGTGCCCAAGCAACCATATTATTTTTTTGTGAATGGGGGCCAATAATATGTTTTACAATCAATGGAAGATGGCTCAATGTGATACATGCATAGGTCATTGGGGAATCTCTAGTGCAAGAGCACCTACACCATATTTTCACAACTAGAGAATTATAGGTTGATCATAAAATTTTATAGGGAGGTTTTAAATGTTTTTTGATGTTTGAATAAGGTCTAAAAGACCTCTTATTGTTTCATTGATCCATATTGTAAAAAAGATCAAATATTGTTAGAGTAGGTAGAATAGCTTTTCTTGCATGGATTCATGTATTCAAGGTGAATAGGTCTAACAAGACCATTTCCAATGTGTTTAGGGTTCTTTGAATTCATCTAGTTGATAATGTAAAAAAGTTGCAATTATTGACATTAAAAGTTGTCAAAATTGCAATTTTGCAAAAATAATTGGTTGTTAAGTGTTTTTAAGTCAATTATGGAAATTGGTTGAAGGCATTTGGGGTATGAGATGATTTAAAAATCCTTCCAAGGCTTGAGAAAAGGTTTTTGGAGGATTTTATACCAAAATTTCATATCAAATACCACGTTCTTGAAGCAATTTTATGTGTTGTCACTATTTTTCTAAAGTTCTTTTGTTGTACGGATCCGTACAAGCTTGAAATTCTTTGAGATCATTGGTGTAGATAAATATATATGTTCCCTTTAATTTTAATTTCTTTTGAAGTGCTAAATCATTGTTTTGTGGGAGGAAACAATCAAATACAGGGACTGCCCAATTTCTCCTGTGTAAGGGTTTGAGGGCTAAAAATGAATGACATCCACCAATCCACCCACTATCTTGGAATTTTAAGTCATTGGATTGGTGTGAAAAATGGTAGGATAGAGTTTCATTGCATTTAGGGTTTTGTTAAATCAAGAAACTTAACATTGAAGTGATGCCCTAGGGATGATAGGGGCAATTTTCTTGTGAATTTGTGGTTGTTAAGTCAGGGTTTGTCAATTTGATGGATGGAACAGTATGAATGAAGGTTGTTTTTCCTATTTCAAGATGCTTTTAATAGTTTGAAGACAATAGCTGAGTTAGGGAGGTTGGGTATATGGTGTTTCTCTAAAACCCTAGTGTATTGAGGGAAAATGGAGGGTTTTGTAGAACAGTGACAAAAGAGCTATGGCTTAGCCCAACAATGGTGAAAAATAAATTAAGCTCAACCCCATGAACATTCATCTATAATATTTTAAATTGCTACCAATGTTTCTATAGATTTAGCTATATAGTTTTATATTTATGTGACAAAATGGTTTTATCTATATCTATAGAAGTTATATTCACTTGAGAAATTGCAATTTCTCATCATAATACTTGAAATATTAGAAGAAAAACATGGGATTTCAATCCCATTTGGAAGTAGGTATGTATGTAGTCATTGGACAAAGGATGCCCCTATGAACCAAGTTCGTAGGGGAAGGTTTTGGGAAAATCTCCAAGGTTTGAAGTGTTCCTAAATTTGATCAAACCTTCTTCAGTATGTTTCAACTAGAGGTTGAATTATGCATTAGATGGATGTAAACCCACCTTTCCAATTAATATTTTCCCACCATGTAGATTTGAGTAAGTGAAAGGTAACCTATCATCATCAAGCTTTCCTACTTTGAGATTTGTGGTATTTAGATTTTCAAAGTATTCCAATCTTGAATGAACTTCTAGAGGCATTGTCATTGTGGTTTTCCTTGATGTGAATGTGTGAAAATGCCTCCAAACCTGTCTAAACTAGAATAATCAAAGTTTGTGTGTTAAACAATATAACCTTATGTCTTGAATCAATGACAAGTAAAAGTGGGTATAAGTTAGCCTCAAGAGCTATTACGCTCTATTATTCTAAGAAATATCTAAATAGGTACTAAATATCTACCTACATATATACTTGAACTTATGATGATATTAAGATGGATTTCCTTTTGACCACCTTTCCTAACAATAGGTAATTAATAGTAGGTATATTGAATATGGTGGATATATGTATGGTGGATAAATGTATGCTAAGATTTATCATTAGTAATACATAAAATGTGATATACTCAAAAGTAGAATTATTTGTAATATTACATTTATGGATTTAACTTATGTCTTCTAACTAATGTATTTTTCAAATAATAATTGAATGCAGTAAATGCCCTTTGAGACTACTTTATGAGCTTGTATTTATGTATGTGGCCAAATAGAGGCGAACTCATATGGGTTCAATGTTTTACTTGTGATATGGATTTTGATCTTGAGACCTATAGGACCATTATATAGTTAAGTGGATCCATTAGGGGTATTATAATAAAATTAAATATCCTAGGGTGTAAAACCTTCAAACAGTATGCATTAGATCTATTGGAGTGAAAATACATTGAGAGGGGGGGGGGTGAATCAATGTTTATAACTTCTATGAAAAATTTAACTGAAACTGAAAAGAACCATACATATGTTCTCATTTATCAATGATAGTATCATTCATGAATTTGAATGCAATCATATAAACTGAAATGAGTAGTGTAACATTGCATTTTAGAGCAGTAAAGTACTGAAGAAAAATGAATCACAGAGACACAAATAGACACAATATATGCCGAGAGGAAAACCCTCCTGGGGTAGAAAAACCACTCTTGAACCTTCTGCCTTTTTCAGGCTTTCATTTCAATAAATATTTTGACAAAGCCTCAATGGCTGATTTCTAAGCACTGACTCAAGGAGCACCAACCCCTCTATTTAGAGACACCAATCTCAAGGAGCACCAAACCCTTTTCTATTTAGAGACACCAATCTCAAGGAGCACCAACCCCTTTACTATTTTAGTAAATCATACAATAATACAGAGGATCTCTTTGTTTCTCTTTTATCTATCAAGTGCCTCTTGACAAGCAATAACTAAAATCCTCAAAGTTCCAAAATGAACCTTCAAAATTTCAGGCATTGACAAGCCTTAAGTCAACTTGATTATCAACTCATATTTCAGATTTTCAATCTCAGAGCTTAGTATTTTTCAATAAAATCGCTATGATGTACTCACACTAGTTTTTTCATTTTTGTTTCATACATTTCTCATTGTTCTTCTTCCATCATAATATCAATAAACTCTCTTTTTCTGTTTTTATACTCTTTTCATGGATTGTCACAGAAAACCAGTTAACCCACATTTTTCTCTTTCTATTTTTTTCTTTATATTAGATCCCTAATCTCTCCATTTTCTTCTGATTACATATTTCATCATTACATTCAAGGAAGGTTACAACTGTTGCTCATTTTTCTATTTTAGGGAATAAAACAAAGATGATTATTAGGTTACCATGCTATAGTCGAGCAATAGTGACAGATGTTACCGTTATCAAGAAGGAAGGATCAAACTGAATGAGGTCTCGTGATAGGAGTACTCAAGCATTGTGCAAATATAGAAGTCAGACTAAAACCTATTCTCTCAAGTAGCCTACACAAGCAGTACTAAAAACAACATAGCATAAGATCTATAATAAACCAACTCTTCAATTTCAATATAGAAGAAAACACTTATCCCATATTAACCTTGACTGTAAGGGTAACGGTTCAGCAAGGATAAATAAATGAGTACCTATGAGGACCAAAAAATAATTTTCCATAAGAAATTTACCAGAACTGTAGAGTGGCTAAGAAACCCAAGTCACATTGCTATTTCGAGTATTCACTTGATGCCAAGAACTTGACAAGAGAAATGGCCATGGTGATGGTCTTTCAAACTTCTCCATTCATTGTCCAAGAGTTGTAGAAAACAACAGTCGAATTCATAGTGAAATGACTGAGAGAGAGATTCCATGGAGGCGGCAAGATTAGGGTTCCAAACCCTTGAACAATGAAGCATACAGATTCCCCTATTTTCCACATGAAATCCTTTTCATAATATGATAGCATTTGGAGTCTGAGAGGACAAAAATAATAATAAATTGAAACCATGTAAAAAACTTTGAAATCTATAGAGAGATCAACGACTTGCATGACAATAGGAATAAATTGACATCTATTTCCTTACTGCACAACCACTGCCACCCTTCAGACTACCTGCGGTACAACGGTCGCTAACACTAACTATTACCGCATCGTTTACCACCCGACCGTGGTATCGCTTCTGACTACTCACGGTACAACAATAGCTCCAAGCTAACCACTAGCCATTTCCACCGCATTATCGTGGTTTCACTTCTGACAGCCCATGGTATAGTGGTATCTCCTTTCATACTGCTAATCATTTCCACTGCATTACCATAGTTAACTTCCTGGCAGCTTGCGATACAGTGGTAGCTATCTACTTTTCACTGACTATTTACATCGCATTACTGTGGTTAATATCCTAACAACTCGCGGTGTAGCAGTAGTTGTTCTGCTTGCTGCTGGTGGTTTCCACCGCACTACTGTGGTCACTGGCTTAACTACCAGCAGTATTGTGGTAAGAAATTTTAAGCACAATATTACCAGATTCAAGCATGCCGACGGGCATTATATCAATTTGATAACCATAAACAACAATATGATAGCCACCTTATTGTAACCAAATATAATGTGCCAAATATTAGTCAATACCTTGTGAAGAGATAAATACTTTGAGCATGATATATCAAGATGGTTGTAACTGATCAAGCCATAATTAATCGACTTGAAGTAGATATGCCAATGTCAAATGAATACCAAATATCAAATGTGCCAATCAAATGCCATAAAAAGACCAGACTGAGAAATGCCTAGGCACCAACCCAGGGTAGTTTTGACATCAAGGATAAATGCCATAGAAGAAGTCAACAAGATCAACATTTTGATAGTTTCTAAGTGTCACAATGTTGAACCAAGATTGATATAGGACTTGAATTTTGAGCATCACAAGTAGGGTTGAGAAAGGGACTCTACAAGGGAATTTCAATCCTAATCAATGGTAGAGGCATCTGCAGCTCTAAGTGGGCAGGTAAGTAGCTACATTTTGATCCATATGTAGAGTTGAAGACTACAAAAATTTATCGGGCATGCATGCTAGTTAGGGTATGGCTGAATTCAACTATATATTTTTTTTCTTATCTTATACCATTTTACGAGAATGGGGGTACCAATGTATTAGAAGATATTTGGAAAGGCATAAAAAATGTAGGTTAAAGAGAATAGGGGTGCCAATATAAAAGATATAAATCACTTATAGTATTGATTGTCCCTTGGTCATCGATTTTCCTTGAGTGCCCTCAACCTCATCGCTTTGGCTTTCCTCTTGCCCTATTGCACTAAGCTATGTGTGCTCTTGCAGGTGTGTATTGATATGTAGGGTTTTCACTCCTCCAAACTCTTCTTGATCACTTGTATTGACCTTTCACTTCTCCAATTTGATGAGCTACAACCCGAAAATAAGGTTTCAATGAAGGTTTTAGAGTATGTAAATTAAAATGAAAATTATGATGCCATTTAGGTTTTAATATTATACATAGTTAAGTATATATTAGCTATATTTTACATAATAAATAATATAATTATTCTACTTATTATAATTATATATTATATTCTTTAACAAAATTATTGAATACATATAGAATTATTATAATTAATAATTAATAATAAGTATATTTTTTATATAATACAAAATATAATTAATATATTATATATTTAATATAATAGTAATATTAGATTAAATTATATATAATATAATTATATTTATTATTATATAATAGTATATATATGATTTTACCTAATATTTTAGAGGATTTTACCATTAAATGGTAGTTGAAACTTGTTTTCAAATGACACAATAGTGGTTTCTAGGCATGAGATTTATTTCAAGCTCAAATCTCACAATATATGTAGCCTATTATCTAATACAAAGAGAGAAACTAAAAATATAGAGAATGAGAGAAATAGATTAACTTAGATAGATAGGGAGAGAGAGAGATAGAGAGAGCATTAGAGAGAGAAATAAAAGAGATACAAAGGAAAAGAGAGAGGGAAAATAAAAACTAAATTTTGATTGGTTGTTTCATGTCAACAATCCAAGGATGGCATGTGTCCTTGGGGAGTTATGCTCAAGGTAGGGTGCCATTTGATTAAAGATATGATAATTCTCCTTTAAGACCTCTTCAATGTACCCATTACACACTAGTTAAGGAGACAAATATATATATGGAGAGAGAAAGAGAGAAAGACAAAGGAGGAGAAAAGGGAGAGGGAGATAGAGATAAGATATAGATAGGTGGAGATAGAAAAAGATAAAGAGAGCAAGAGAGAGGAAGCAAAATGAGACAAAGGAAAAGAAAAGATAGAAATAATGGGATAAAAAGAGGGATACAGAGAAAAAAAGAGAGAAGAGAGAGAAACAAAGATGGAGATGGAGATTTAGATGGAGATGGAGATGGAGATGGAGATGGAGATATGGAGATGGAGATGGAGATGGAGATAGCGATAGAGATAGAGATAGAGATAGAGATAGAGATATCAAGAGATATATATATATAGAGATATGTAGAGATATAGAGGAATAAAGAGGGACAAAGAAAGGTAGAGATAGTGAGTTAGATAGAGAAAAATAGATAAAGAAAAAGAGAGAGAAAAGAGGAGAGATACATAGATAGAAATAAAGTCACATAAAGAGATAGGGAGATAAATATAAATAGAGGGAAGAAAATATAGAGAGAGGGATATAATGAGAAACATACAAATAGAAAGGGAGACAAAGAGAGAGAGAGGTAGAGAGATAAATAGATAAGGATGAATATATAGAGATATAGGGAGGGTGATTGATATATCTCTCCCTAGCGCTCTCTATCTCTCTATATCTGCCACTATCTATGTGATCAATCCATCTTCCCCCCTCTATCTATTGAGCTATCTCTCCCTCTCCCACCTTTCTCTCTCATTCACTCCATCTCTCCCTCCATCTCTCTTACTCTATATTTCTATGTCTATCTCTCTTTTTATCTCCCTCTCATTCCTCTCTCTCTATATCTTTCTATCTGTATCATTCTCTACCTCTATCACAATCTCTCTATCTCTTTCACCATCCTCCTCTATATCTCTATATCACCCCCTTTCTATGTCTCTCCCTATCCCTCTATATATATTGAGCTATCTCTACCTCTCTCCCATATCTTCTTCTCTCTCTCCCTCTCTACATATTTCTTTCCCTCTCCCTCTCTACATATCGCTTTCCCTCCCCCCTCTTCTTTCTCCATTTTCTACCTATCTATCTCCCTCTCTTCTCTCTCTTCCTATTCAACCTATCTCTCCATCTCTCCATCTCTCCATATCTCCCCCTCTTCTCTATCTCTCCTCTACCTATCTATATCCCTTTATCTCTCTCCCCCCTCTCTCTCCCCCTCTCTATATCTCCCCATCTCTCCCTCCCTATCCCCCTATCCATATCTCTATCTCCAAATATCTTCCTTTCTCTCCCAATATATCTCCATCTCTCTTTCACTTCCCATATATCTCTATCTCTATTTCTTTCTCTCTCCATATATCTCTATCTCCCCATACTCATTTCTCCCTTTCTCTATCTCTCCTTATTTCTCTCTCCCTCTCTCCATCACTATATACTTATATCTAATTCTTTTTATTTGTCTATATCTTTCTCTCTCTCTCTCTCTCTCTCTCTCTCTCTCTCTCTCCCTCTCATCTCTCTATATCTCTTTAGATCTCTATCTCTCTATCACTCTATCTCACAATCTATATCTCTTTATCTCTTAATCTCCCTCTCCATCTATATCTCTCTATCTCATCCTCACCATCTCTCCCTCTTTTTATCCCTATCTATCTCTATATTTATCTCTCCCTCTACCTATATCTCTTTATATATTTTTCTCCCTATTCCTCTCTCACTCTATCTTCATCTCTACCTCTATTTTCCTCTCCCCCCCTTTATCTTTATACATGTCTCCCTCAATCTGTCCATCCATCAATCTCCCTGGTCTCTATCCCTCTATATATTTATCTCTTCCATCTCTATCTATCCCTCTCTCCTCTCTCTCTTTATATCTCCCTATCCTTCTCTCCTCTCATCCTCTCCATATCCCTCTCCTTATACATCTCCATCTCTATCTCTATCTTACTCTCTATCTCTATCTCCTTACCCCTCTATCTCCCACTCTATCTCTCCCTCTTTCCATTTCTACCTCTCCATCTCGCTCTCTCCCTCTCTCCTTATTGCAAGCATAACATGAGCCTATTGGTAATGGAGCTTGATCATCTTCCTAATTTAGAGGTTTTATTTCAATCATGTTTGGATCCCTAAAAGTGAATGCATAGTTTATTTGAAGCTATGATTTATCTATTGAGACCTTTGTTGCACAAACAACATCATTTTATAAATTTCCTACCAATTGACCTCATGTACTGCATAAATGTATCTAAAAAATAGACCAAAATTTATTCTAATTGAAATTCCACACTTTTTCGGCATACCCATTGCACACTAAGGTGTGATTGCTAGTTAGGTTTTATTTTTATGTTTTATTTTAGAACTAGAATGGTAGATATAGTATAAAATAATACCATTGGTTGAAAATTCATTGTAAGAACCTTAAATTCATACCTTAAACCTACAAGATAAACCTTATAATAAAAACATAAATATAACACTTAAAACTAAAAATTATTGTGTTTTGTTATTAAAAAAACTTGTTTGACCTTAGTAAAGATGACTTATCTACTTGTTACATGATTAGGGAATAGTATTTGATGGTACCTACAATAAAAACCTTATGAATACAATGGGAGGTTTGTAGAAAGAGAAGACTATGTATGTGGTATTTCTAAAGTGGTACTTGGTTCAATTATGTGATGGTAAAGTAACACAAATCAATGCAAGATGATATCATTGGATGAGTATTAGTTGGATAGTATATTATTACTAGATCAATCAAGAGAAAATTGATAGTTAAGTACTTGAATTTTATTTTATTGACACTTGATAAATATAAGACTATAGAGGTATTATGTTTCTCAATTGAAGTAAAGAAAGTGGTTGACATGGAAGTAAAATATTTTAGAAACTCATATATGATACATATATAGATATATCTTATTTATATTATCCTTTTAATTAGTTATGTATCTTCAAATATAAAAAATTAAAAGGAATCCAATGTGTATCATCTAATAATAACTTATATAAAATATCAAAAAGATCAATAATGAAAAAAAATATATTAACTAAGAAGCCATGAAAGCATACAATAGTATATCTTGGTAAGATTATAATATATACAAGAAATAAATATGTGCATACAATGTCACATGTTAGTAATACAAAACACATGTCACTATGCGGGGTCAACATGGGGAAACACTAATTTTTAGGAATGAAATAACCAAATATATGATCAAAGAATATCTAATCATAAATAGTCATACAATAATTAGAATTTGATCATATGGAAATTTATAAGAGAGCTACAATAGTTGTTACATCATGAATTAATTATGTAATGGCATAAAAATTTAAAAAATCGTGAATTAATTATGTAACCATATAATTCAAATATAATTCTATCAAGAAATCAATATCAAATAGATAATATAATCCCATAACTCATACATTTCAATGTCATTGATCTTCTTCTTCATCCAACTCTTTATCTGTATCATCCGATCCATATTCGACATTGTAAGGACTGGTCATATCATCATCATCGTCATTGATATTAGTTTCGATAATGTCATCATAAACATCGATATCATCTTCATAAATATTAACTCCTACATAATCATGATCTAGTTCCTCTTCTTCGGCATCTTTTTCAGACACATCATCAACTAACTGTTGATCCTGATCATCATCTACATCATCTTCTAGTTCTTCAGTATCTTCTTCTTCCACCACATTATACTTGGCCGGCCTTCCTCTTGGATCATGTCTAAAAACAAATGACCAACCTAGTTTACGTGGAACCTCTGAGTAAAATACCTGCTCACAGTGGCTTGGAAGAACATAGGGCTCATTTCCATCTCGCTCGATCGACCTTGTATTAACCATGGTGAATCCCTTATCATGTTTAATAACAGCTCTCTCGAGATCATTTCCATTCAATTATAGCCTGTACCATTGGATGACAAACATAACTAATTTGAAGGACTTAAAGTCACACTCAATTATATCATCCAAAATCCCATAGTATCGATTTTTCTGAGACTTTTGTATGTATGTCGCTTCTAGATAAAATATTAATCACCTAAAAGACTATAGTTATCCCAGAATCACAGGTTTTCTTCATGTCATCCCACTTTTTGATTCAAAATTTATGACCATTGCACCACATAGCCTTGTGGTGTTTCACCTGCAATATGTCAAACATATAAAAATTATTGCATCATTAGTTGATAAACATATTTATTCTTGGCTGAATGTATGCAAAGAAAAAAAACTCAACATATATATACATCAATATAATTGAAAATAATTAAATAATATGGGTGATTAATATATTTATACGTACCTTTTTATTTCTTAAACCATATGCTAAATCAATTTCCCTTGGTGTAACATTGGAATCTCCATTATGATGAGCTTCTTTAACCAATGAAGCCACACCTTCCCATGTTAATGCATGACCGGATTTTTGACATCATTAAATCCATACTGTCATCCAATCAAGATTGTTTGTGACATAAAAATGTAGTGCATCCCACTCTTGACCAACTATATCAAAAAAAATTGAAATTCACAAACGACGTATAATTAGTTAATTACCACGATATACAACCTTAAATCTATAATTGATGTATATTGAAGATTAATAATTAAATAAGTACAATATACATTAAAAACCAAATGTAAAATGTATTCTAATTAATCTCCATGACCATCTTATAATTACCTCTCACTTTCCTTAATCTACCTTTCCCCATCAGGTACTCCCCTTCAAATTTTTTAATGGAGTTGGGATCCCAAATGCGATCTACATGGATCTTTGATGCAAACTTAGGAAGATATTCAGTAATGTACACCATGGTATGGTATACCATATATCCCCCCACCATAGAACCCTCAAGATGTGCTCTTTGTCTAACCAAAGCCTTAAAAAATTTCAAGTGCCTCTCAACCATCCACATTGACCTTGTGTGTACAAGTCCACACAATTCAATCTCCTCAACTTGGTGTATGAGGTAGTGTTCTTGTGCATTGAAAAATGTTGAAGGTAGACACTTTTTCATTTCACATGATGAGGAATTTTTCTCTTCCAATAATTTATATCTTATTTATGGATTTCTTTAGATGACAACCATCTACAAGTGATTCAAGGCACAAATATATTAACGAGATTTAACAAAAATATACAACATATTACATAACAAGTAAAAAAAATGGAAAATATAAGATCTATACAACGAATTGAAAAAATATCGCTACTTACCTCATGTATTTTCCAAGATCATATATAACTTGCTTGAAATTGTTGTCGAAGTTGTCTGGGAAAGATAGAATTAGAACTTACTGCAACAATTATAAAATGATATTTTCATTATTTTTTCAAAAGTAGTAAACATAAAACACTAAAAAGTACATGTAGTATACAAATATATATATAATATACCAGAATAATTACCTTAATGAAGGTATGCCAATCATGCATTTTCATCCCTGACCCAAATTCACCTTTCTTTGTTATGATATTGTTTATGTTTGCAGCAAATCCTGTGGGAAATCAATTTTTTCGTATGACTTATTTTATAGCATTTCTTTTCTTCTCCGTTAATAACCAAGGAAGGGCGCTTATATTAATTTTTTCTCCATCACTATTTAATTGAATGACATTTTTCATTGCATGATTGGCTTCCTGAATGTCACTACAAATTTTGACCATTTTTCTTTGTCATGCCTTCCATCCAATATTTTCCATAACGTTTATGTTATATTCTTTTTGATATGCATTGTATCAAACAAGTGCACAATTTGTATCTGCTCATAGTAGGGAAACCTACTAAATTATTTGGGATAAATTTCCAATCCCTGTGGAAGCCAACCATTAATGTCTTGATGACCTTCATGAAGCACATAAGTTAAACAAATTAACAATGACAATCATTGTCAATTCCAACATGAGTAAACAAAACACAATATAAAAATATAAATTCCAAACATATCATATATGATAGATAAACAATTTGATCCAATGTATAACCTTGATGATTAATTCTATTATATTCCAACTTCCATAGGCGAGGTGTCATTCTTCATGGTTTTGATGTGGTCTCTTCTTTCCCATTGAAAATATGTTTTTCAGTAGTTTGATACTTATGATTTATGTGGAGGAAGTTCCTATACTCATCAAATACCTACTTTCGTAAATTTTTTGAATGACGAGATTCCATCTTTGGACCACAAATTGGACATGCAAATTTTCCCTTTGTTTGAAGACATACAAGATCATATATAATTGGATTAAATATGTCAATTTTTATAATTATATATAATGAATAGATTATTTAATAAATATGCATGATATCTACTTCATAAAATTAAATATCGTTAAAGTGCAGTCGAATATTATAACATACCACATAAATGTGTTAGCCCTACGGCATCATGAATTGTCCATACAAGCATTGCATGGAATTGAAATTGTCTTTGTCCTATTGGTCTAGAGATGTGATACATAGTGATGCCATTTCATAACTTTAGTAACTCGTCGATAAGAGGCTTGATATATACATTCATATCTTTAACTTTTTACTTACCTAGTTGAATGAACATACACATTACATAATTTTTATAACCATTTTAATGCAATATATATAAATTAATGTACATGACTATTAAATGAAAAAAATATAAGTCATTATGCAACAAATAAGACAAATGAGATGCTACTACGTTAAAGAAAATTGATGTAAATAAATACTTGGAACAATCATTGCCAACATTATGTGCTCTCTCTTTATTCACATCCATGGAGGAATGCTATTATTGATAAAAAAAAATAGGCCACACCGAGTAAATAGATCTCAACTCTCTAAATGGATTGACACCATCCATTGCCAATGAAAGCCTGGGATTATGAGGTTCTTCTTTAAAGTGTGGTCATTTTTCTTCCATGTCCCTAAATGTAGAACCATCTTCCAACATTCGAATAATGTCATCTCCAATTCTATTTCGTTCATGGTAATCCATAAGTTGTGCTAAGCTTTCACACCTAAATAATCATTGCATATTTGGAATAATGGGAATATAACGAAGAACCTTGTGAGACACCTTTTTTGTTAGTTGATCTATTCGATATCTACTGATATGAAAATTTGGGCATTTTGTTGCAAATTCATGTTGTTTATGATATACAATATGATCATTGGGACATGCATCCATTGCTTGATACTCCATTCCAATATCTTTCATAATGGTGGATAAATCTTGGTATGAGCGAGGTAAAATATTTGATGGTGGTAACAAAATTCACCTATCAATCTACAAAAAAAATAAAATTTGTTAATATAAAGAATATCAATGGTACATATTTCATCCTTTATTTACTAGTGATGAACTAACAATAATTAAATAGTTGAAAAAAGATGGCATATATTACATACCTTAACATCCATGAGATTGCTATGTTGGATAAACCATTCATAACCTTCAAGTTCACCAACAACAATACAATAGAGAGAAGATTTTTTTGGGAGGCTTCATAAAGGGGCTCGTATGCCTTCTCATGTACAGGTAAATCATGAACATCATCAAAATCATCTTGATCGTCATGATTAGTTGTGCCACTAAATGTGTCATGGATCAATTTATTTGTACCATCATCTTCAACTATGTTTTCTGGTGCATGATCATCTTCTTCCATAAGATCATTAATTTCATCTCCAATATTCATAGCTCCATGTTCCTCCACTTGCAAAACCACATTCTTCAGGTTGTGATAATCCATATCATGTTCCCTAGGACACCCCACCTTTATAATAATGATCGACACAAATAAACCATGATCATGATCAAATGATTTTTTTTATATATAAAAAATGTTAAAACGATATAAACATTTACAAATTCAATCAATATAAAGACATATAATGAACAACTTACCAATGGATGATAATCATGACCCCCTTCAATGTGACCATGCTGCCTACAATATTTCTCAGCTATTGTGACTAAAAGTCTTCTCATCTTTAAGCCCTTGCAATTATTGCAAGGACAATAACATCTCCCATCACCCTTTCTTTTCAATCTAGCCCACAATCTAGGAAGTGTCTCTTGATTTTTCTCTAGACTAATATTATCTGACATTATTTTTATTTACCAAGCTTGAATATTTAGATCTTCAAAAAATATCGAACTCACTCCAATAATTTTTAATCATAGACAAGTACCAAAATCTAATAATTTTGATATTTTGGACCAAAAAGATTTGGCATGCAACCACCCCTGCAAAAGAGAAGATAGCCTAAACCCTAAACCCCCAAAAACACTTTAAAATGCTAATTCCAGAACTTATAAAATTATGATTTTACTATGATTTCCAACCGTTAGACTCCTAAAATCAGAATATTGAACTTGCACAACAAAATCTAGAAATCAAATCTGGTGATATATTTCTTTAAAATATGATTTTTAATCCCGAAACAAATATGATGTCATAAATGAATTATGGAAAAAGACAATGACTACCCTCAACCTGGAAATATCTTGCACCAAAAAATTTCAGCCTGTAGCCTCCACAAACAATCACACATATCGCAAATTCACAAGTAGGGAAAATTCGCAAGTATAGCATGAAAACACTGTTGGAAGTAATAGATAAATTGTCAAACTCACTTTTATTTATTAATATTTATGCCTGACGTTCATCAAAATTTTGACAAACATCGGGCATAATTTAAAAAAAAATGAAAAGTACACATGTACCCGATGATTCATCTAATTGTATATCTTTCATCAGAAAGTTTCATCATATTTTGCAATCAAATGAATTAGTGGGAGAAAATTCACAAAAGTGAGAATCCTACAGATATGTTCACAAAGGTAGTTACATAGGAGAAATTGATTTCCTCATCAGTTTTCATTGGTCTTCACAACTAAAAAATGGTGGACATAAGAAACCAACCAGAACTGTAATCCAGTTGGAGCTACAAGTGCAATGGTATCATCCATGATTAGTCTCCAAGTGGGATATTGTTTGTTGTGGAGCCTGATAAGTCTCCAAGTGTGAGATTGTTGATATGTGGTGACTGATCATGGAAATACTATACAATCATAATGTATCCTCACCGAGATTTGGGGCTAGGCCGAGCCCTTAGTGGGGTTCAGGGGCAACAACCCTCGAGAAATTATTTTTCCCATTAAATGAAAAATGACCTTGTAAAACCCTAATTCTAGAAGCTTCTAAAAATATTGTTATATGTGGTTGGAATGTATGTTGCGATAATGTATTCGTGAGATTGTAATTCTTTTTACACTAGATAATAAAATTATTGGGTGGCTAAATTTTGGTGAATGTAGCCCATATTGGGTGAACCACATTAAATTTATGTGTTGATCTCTTTTGTGTTATTCTTTGTTGTTATATTTGGGTTATTTAATCTACATATAATTATTAATTTTTTTGCGTTGATTTTCCTGAACCCTAACATATTGATAATCAAGCTTTACAGTATTTGAACAATCAAGGTAAATTGAATCAAAGGCATTTGAAATGGGTTGAATTTCTACAAAGTTACACATTTTTTTTAAAGCACATGAGTGGAAAATCGAATCAAGTTGTAGATTCCTTGAGCAAGAGGTAGAAATTGTTAGCTGAAATGCAGATCGAGGTAGTTGGATTCCATGAACTGAAGAGTTTGTATCTAGAAGATCTTGATTTCATAGAAGCTTGGAAGGCTTGCAAGGAGCCAACCACAATCGACAGGATGAGATGACTAGATTTTACAATCCAAGACGATATGTTTTTTAGAATAAATCAATTGTGTATACCAAGGAGTTCCATGAGGGAGAGTTTGATCAAGGAGAAACATAGTGGCAAATCAGCAAGACACTTTGGTCGATATAAGATAATTGATATTATGAGTGATCATTACTATTGGCCACAGTTGTAATAGGATGTGAATAAATTTGTATAGGGTTGCAGGGTATGTCAAATAGCGAAGGGCACTAGTAAAAATATTGGAGTGGATCAACCATTACTTGTATGAAAGAAGCCATGGGAGGATATCAACATGGATTTTGTTCTTGGTTTTTGAAATATACTCTCTCAATTTTTTTTAATTTTTAAACCAAACATTTACAATGTAACCAAGCACCCATTAAGGTTAGCATAACCCAAAATATTCTTGAAATAACTCTAACCAAGAATGCACCCTAAAACCACTTAAGGAGGAGGGGCGACATATGGTCAGAGGATATCTAGGATCTACTCAATCAAGATTACAAGATTACACTGAAAGAGAGAGAATAAACTTGACACCAAGAATGTGCATTCAAGATCCTTTGACAGGTGAGGTGCTAACATATGGTGGAGTACTAATGCTGAAATTGAAATGAAATAGGCAGATAACCAGCCATGAGAAAATTTCCACACTACCACCAAATAGTGGGGGGAAAAAGATTACAATTCAAAACTAATTCATTTTTTGTGGTGGGAATCCACTCAGCACTGGGAATTCTCCACTTGACAGTGGGTGAGAAAGATAGATACAAATGTTTATTCTCCACACAGGTGGTAAACCAACCAGGGGCTAAAGTGTTTGCATTAGGAAATCACAAGTAAATGTAGTAAGAAGAATGACTAGATTAGTACTACTAAATCATAGCCTTACAATAAAATAAATCTGCAATTTCCATGTGTTACAATGATATAATTAATGAAAACTACTGAAGAATGTTTATTACAATATATAGTATTCTCAATCACCAAGATATAAGCCAAAAATCAGAACTAAAGGAAATCTGATATGATGAACAACATACTGAAATTCTGAACCAGAAATAAATGATAATACCAAAATTCTCATAACACCTTTAAAAATACCTCCAAATATTTTGAAATGAATTGCAAATGCATACTAGGAGGATGGCACCGAAAATCAATCACTGAAACCACTTCAATGGGTCACCAATATTCAAGCATGAACTCCAAGACACCACCAACAATGGTACGACTTTCTAGGGAGGTTGACCTTGCATTAAATATTCAAATCTACAAAATAAAATCTGTAACTTTTCCAAGAGGGTCGCCCTTAACCTAGGAATAGATTGCTTCAATGCCCAGAAGAAAATTAAATTCATACAAAAATCTGTATATTAAAAACACCTTCAGTCAAACAACAACCAACAACTTGAAAACTAGAAATATCTCACCAAAACTCCACATTAATGCTCAATATGTACTTCTGGATGAAGCACACTCTCAATCCATCATCTAGGGAACCATATTTTTAGGCCCAAAGAGTGGAATAGAATTCCTAATCTTTTCCTTAGTTGGATTCTGGATTTCAAACCAATAGCATAACTTTTCTTTCCAAAACATAACATAATCAACTCTCCATAATGCAACAATATATAATTTTCAATGGGAAAATGAAACACTTTGAATGCCAAGAATTTGAATCCATTCAACTTCCCAAGGGATGCCACCTTCAACCATTCACTTTATTGTGAACTAATAAAACATTATTTCCCTTCCCTTAGGCATCCATTTCTATTTGCAACAATAAAGCATTTAATAAATCATTAAATGCTCAACATGACCCCTTAATGTCCCCTCTTTAAAACAACATGGATTTATCTCTCCTAGGCATGGGGGTCCAACTTAAAAACATGAAATTAACTAAGTATAACACTTAGTCCAAGGAGATAACCAAAACCAATGCCAATACTGAAATTGAAGGATTACCACAAATAGCATGATGACCTAAGCTGAACTGCAGATGATGATACTGCCAAGATTAGACATACTAAAAATAGCCACTACCAAAAATAGTTAGTTCACTTCAAATTAACAGAAAGCCAAACTGATCAGCCACACTGAACTGCAAAAGATTGAGTTGCTGCTAGAGTGATACTGCTATAAATATACTTACCAAAAATAACATATTTCTATAAATAGTAAGTTTTCCAAAACCACATCTGTATGCCAACTGAGCAGTATCATGACTTACTATAAATAGTAAGTGTTCCCATTCTTCTTAGCCTACGAGTTTCTTGAAATAGGCTAAATCCAATTGTAGAGCATAGGGCTAAATCGGGGACATTACAATCCGCCCTTCCCAAAATTGCTTGTCGTCAAGCAATGTCACAACACTCCACATTGATCCCACCATAACAAATAGGATCCCAGGGTCCCATTTCCATCTCTGAGAAGACCCACTATGTTGATGTTGTACCACTTTGATCATACAAATGAAGCCATTGTACCAGAACTACACTAACCTTCCTTGAAACCTCAAAAAGTTAACAAGTCTAGAATTCAAACTGAAAAACATGGAAGGACTGAAATCATAATTCTACTGTATCTCACAACCAACAAACTCTGAGGAGTTAATATCATCAATCCCAATGACTATCAACATTTTGGACATAAGGAAAAATGATCTAAGTATCTCAATAATATTCTTATCAACGAAACTCCTCAAAGTATCAAACAAAATAACAACTCCTTCAAGGCTTCTTTTAGAGAAGAAAACAACTATCTGCAAAAGCTCAATAGCCTCACCTCAGAACTCCTCAAGGATGAAAATGCCCCCTCCAAAAATTTTGATATATCCAAGAAGGCTTCTAAAAACTTTCACCAATATCCCTACAAGAGTCTCAAAAAGTCGAACCAAATCAAGCATTGGTTTGTTGTCCCAAGCATATGTACAAGTAAATGTACCAAGATAGTCACTGAGATGAACCAAAACACTTTCTAGATGTAGGTTTGAATCACTCCAAATATTCATTTCTCCCACTTGAGACCAAAAATCATGGCTAACAGAAGATTGGAAAGTCTGAAAATGAATGCACCAGCTACTGAACAAGACTGAAATGGTCAACTTGAGACCTGATTTAAGGAAAATCAACATCCAAGGAGATAAACAACTGAAAATCAACATCCAAAATATTACATCTGCACATATCCACAGCTGAAAACAAAATTTCTGAAGATTTCATCACAGAAAAGAACCGGTCATTGCTCAAAATCTCTATCCAATCCATTTTTTGATGAACAAATGGATCCATCAAGTGGCTGGTAAAGAAGGGAACATCACCATTAATTCTGAAATTTTTATGCTTATCCCTCCAAGGAACCTTCCTACCATAACCCAAAGGATTTTTCATTCCACATCGAGGTTTCCAAACAAAGATACTTGACCAAGAATGATCCACCACACCCCTAAATAAATTCACAAAATATTACTGAGTGCAAATCAACTCGAAATGCACACTCAAAAAATTATTGACTTGTTTAGTGAACCACTGAATTTTATCCAAGAAAACTTCAAAAACAAGGGAGCCTGAAACAAACATTGTCTTCAAATTTGTCTCCCAATATAGGTTAGTGTGAGCATTACTCAATCCAAAGAATAAACTATCAGGCATGTAAACAAAATGTTTTATTAGAACATGTGTTGACAACATCTTGGTGTCAAAAATGGGGAAGTCATCATGAATCAACACTTCCCATATGGAGACTGAATTCTCTAAACCTCTTATGCATTCACTTACAAGCAAGCTTGGAGGATTATCAATCACAGAGTAGAACTCATCCTCACATTCTCTAAGATGTTTGAAATCAGCTAGTTGGTCTCCAACCTCCATTACACCCAACTGAGCATTCTCTATCATGCACTTTGTTGATTCCAGCTCAAGGGTAAGCTTATCAACCTTTCTTTCACTTCTTTGAAAAACACCAATGATCTTCTTTGTGAATTCGTAGGCGTAATCCCGATCTCTAATCCAACATAGATACTTTGATTTCATAATCACTAAGGAGTCTTTAATAAATTGTAGATTAAAGAGAGTGACTCTATCCCAAACTCCTTTCTATCTCTCTTCAATTGAACTATATGAGTGGTCAAATCTGAATAAGGCATGCACCTCATCCTCAATGGAAAACATGAATTGACCTTTCCACTCACATAAGTGAAAGGATGGTGAATTGTTGATCAGTTGTATTTCAAAATCAGAACTTTGTTTATTGTATTTTCTACCCCCATAGCTGCTCCAAGATTCTTTTCTTTCACCACCCACTAATTGAAAATGCTCATGGTCATGAAGAGAATCAAATCCTACCAATTCTTTGGGCCTTTGTTTATAATCAGCTTCGCAATGTGGTAAATCTGATTTGAATTTGATAACCTCTTTAAAAACTTCATCATCAAGGGCCCTGTGGTCTTCAAGCTCCATTTCCTCTTCACTGTCTCCTTGATTATATACTGAATAAGCCCCCAACTTGATCAATGAGTCATTATTGATCGTAGTCCTGGAAGTCTTAGCAGCAACAAATTCTTCCTTAGTGGCTGCAACCATCTTACAGGATTCATTATGGGGCTTACCCATGCAAGCTTCTTTTTCAAAGACATTTTCTCCTCCAAGGGTCATATCAAAGCTTGTAGTGAAATCAAAATTTTGTTCTTTATTGGGATCAAAGGGAAATTTATCCCATACAAATTCATTAACAAAATTAGGTTCCTTCACACCTGGATCCCAAATGTCGAAAGGCTGATTATTTTTATCAAAAGGAAACTGCCCTTCAAACTTCACTTGAAATGGTGACTCTTTGAATGAGACACCTCCCAACTCAACAAAGCTTAAATCTTCATGAGAATCTTTCTTCAAGATCTTAGTTTGATGACCAAACTCAAAACCACATGAATCTTCATTATTATAATAAAGTAAGGAATCATCACTATTAATTGGTTTGAAAATTATATCCTCCTTACCTTCAATAAGAACTTCATGTGAAAGTATAATATTGATCTCTTCATTTGTAGTCACAAACATACCAAGGAGGTCTCCTTGATTTCTTGACATAAAATCTTCATGGGAAATCAAAAATAGTGTTGCCTCTTTGCATTCATCCTCAACTTGTGCAGATAGCTGCATATCAATAGGCACTTCTTGGGATACAACCTTAGAATCATTGAGAAACAATATTTTATTCCCATCTTCTACATTAATAGCTTCCTCTTTTTTTTGCTCTGTCTTCTTTAAGTGTGGCTGCAATTTTCTCTCACACTGAATGAATAAATCTTTGATCAACATACCAATAGTAGAGGAATTCTTTCCTTCTTGTTCATGAATGTTTAACATAAAGGATAGGATGTTTTTAGGAATGTCATCCAACTCATTGATAATTAAGATCAAAATGTTTCTCATTGCTGCAACTATATCCTCCTCTTGTTCACTCCAAGTTGAAATGAAGAGGTAATGAATCAAATAATATATTTGATCTTGCATACCCAAATCTATCAGCAACACACTTATTTTGAATTCTGAAAAGATCTTCAGTATAGCAACTCTTCTGGAGTACTGATTTCTATTAGTTTCATCAAGATCTTGAAAACTTTTAACAAACATATGAAGAACTCTTTTCATAATTTTAACATCATAGGGAACCAAAGGTGCCAAAATTCTCATCACTTCACCAAGGCATGAAGTAACCAACAAATTTACTTCTTCATTAGGATGCCTCAGCCAATGGGGCTGATTCAAAAAAGTCATAGCAGGAGCTAATGCCAACTGCATTTCCTCCAAGGGTAATTTCTTCACTTGCCTCAAACACTGTTCTAACAAATGAAGAATGTTTTCTTCATTCTCCCTTGACTGAAATTCTTTGTCAAGACTCTTTCTAGCCATATAAAGTGTCTCTGCCAAATTCATCTCTTCTTCATTAGCCATACCTTAATCTGACAAGACAAGGTTTCTCAAATCACTAAAAAGGTGTCAACTTCAAAACTTTTGAAGCTGAAACTAAACTCTTCTACTTTTTGATGTAGTATCGGTCTTCTCTGACTCTCATCTAATCACTAAATCACTAAAACTCATAGGATGGTAGGAAAATAGGCTCTGATACCAAAACCAATGCCAATACTGAAACTGAAGGATTACCACAAATAGCATGATGACCTGAGCTGAATTGCAGATGATGATATTGCCAAGATTAGACTTACTAAAAATAGCCACTACCAAAAATAGTAAGTTCACTTCAACTTAATAGAAAGCCAAACTGATCGGCCACATTGAACTATAAAAGATTGAGTTGCTGCTAGAGTGATACTGTTGTAAATATACTTACCAAAAATAGCATATTGCTTTAAATAGTAAGTTTTCCAAAACCACATCGGCATGCCAACTGAGTAGTATCATGACTTACTATAAATAGTAAGTGTTCCCATTCATCTTAGCTTACGAGTTTCTAGAAATAGGCTAAATCCAATTGTAGAGTGTAGGGCTAAATCGAGGATATTACAGTTTTCCAAGGACATAGAGAGGTCATGACTCCATATTTTTGGTGGTAGATAGATTTTGAAAGATGACACACTTCATTCTATGTCATAAGACCAGTGATTATATTCATATTGCAGAATTATTCTTTAGAGACGTGGTATAACTACATGGTCTATCCAAGAGTATAGTTTCATATTGAGATACCAAGTTTTTAGGGTATTTCTAGATGACATTGTGGAAAAATATGAAAAAATATTTAAATTTTATCTCATCACATCATCCATAGATAGATGGACAAATGGAATTGGTGAATAGGAGTTTGGGTAATTTACTAAGGTGCTTGGTAGGTGAAAAACCCAAGGGATGGGATTTGGTTTTACCACAAGCAAAATTTTCCTACAATAATTTATTCAACAAGAGTACTAGAAAATCACCATTCTAGATTGTGTATGGTAGTAGTCCTAGAAAAACTACTGAATTAAGGAAGATGGATAAGGGGGAAAAGAATAGTGCTGAAGCTGAAGACTTCACTGAACATATGAAGAATGTGCATGAAAAAGTCAAGAAGCATATTAGTAGAATCAATACACAGTAAAAGGATAAGGTAAACTAAAAATGAAGACATAAGGAGTTATAGGTAGGTGATGAAGTCATGGTTCATCTATGGAAGGAGAGATTTCAAGTTAGCACATACAATAATACGAAGATGAAGAAGTTTAGATTGTGTAATATTTTGAAGAAACATGATTCAAGAAATGCGTATGAGGTGGATTTGTTGAGTGAGATTCATGTCTCACTTGTATTCAAAATTCTTGATTTAATGAAGTATCATGAAGGAGATAAGGAGCATAAATTGAAAGAGGCACAATGGAGTGTTCCAACAACTAAAGTAGAAAAGGAATAAATTGAAGGCATTCTAGAAAGTCATGTGGGAAGAAGCACAAGGAATAGGTGGTATAATGAATACCTAGTAAAGTGGAAAGGAAGGCGTATTGAAGATTCAACTTAGTTGTCTAAGTCAGAGGTTAGAGCTATTTTGGTTTTCTTTTAACTCGTGAAGAGTGATAGGGTCACTTTTCAAAATACACCGGGTGTCAGATGCAGGACCATCAAGGGTGAAGAACAATATTGCATCAATTTGATTATTTTATTTCAATAATGGCTAGTTAGGTTATGAGAATTTTCACCATGAATTTACATCTTGGTATTTACCCTCAACTTCTTTTAGCACCCCATTCTTCATTGGAATGATACATTGGTGTGACTATTTAGACTCGATGGGACCTTTTCTCGTGTCTCTTCAAAGTCCTGATGACAAAAGAAACAATGGTAACCCAAAAAAAGTAATACAAATCAAGGAGAGGCTTTCATTTTGGTGGAACGGTTGTTGGTGTCCCTTTGACACCCTGATGGACTATCAAGCCACATCAAGGTGAATTTTCATTTTCAAAGGGAGATGTTGGAAAGTCCCTTCGATGAGGAAATATGAGGTATCGACCTAATGGTGACACTTCAGGTGGGAAAGGACCCATGTCCCTTCGATGGGATGATTGAGTAATGAAGGTGATGAACTTACATGTCAAGGAGACTTGCTAGTTTTAGAGAGAAAGAATTTAGTGTCCAATCAACATGGTGATGGCGGGAAGGATGAATAGTGAACGGTTTGGTCAACAATAATAGAAGAATGTGAATGAGATGGTGACACATGGTGTGATTGTACTCATTTATCCCACATTGTTTTTGTAGGTAAACACATTCATTGGTACAGTGATTGAGAATACTAATAACCAAGTAATCGTTTGGTGATTTCAAAATCTCATTGGATTACAATGGTTACTATGACAACATGCAAGAAGAATTTCAAGGTTGACCTGGAATATGAGAATGAAATAGACAACCAAAGAAGAGATATAGTGATATACAATGAAGAGATAGGGAGGTGGGAGAAGGTGAAGGTTGATTTCTTATGAAGGAAGAACTGCAGGTGAAAACTTAGATCTAGAATTCCATAGATGAATGTAATAAGAACCCAATAAGAAGGCATGCATGACTGTAATATTTATTTCCATTTCTAAGTAATACATCGTGAGTTTCCATTGTGAGTTTTTTATCGTAAGGGGATCCCCCTTCATCACTATCTTTTCTATTTATATTTCTATCTATCTATCTATTTGGTTTTTTATGGAGGTGGAAACATAGAAATGGGGGATTGACTGAGTAAATCCCCTAAATAGCCCCAACATTTTCTTTCAGTCTTATGTGTGTAGGTGTTGGAAATATTTATTTTCTCCAGGATTCATTGCTTGGTCTATTGTGAGCACTTTCTTTCTCCTTAGTTTTATCATCTGCATTCCATTTAGCCTATATTTAATTTAGTTTGCAGTATCTTAGTTCAATTATTTTCTATTATCTTCTCATATTTCAAGAGTTCCTAGTAAGTCAAAATTGAAGTAGTCATTTTTTTGTGATAGTCTCGAGTTTCGATCTGTATGAGATGCTAGTGAAATATGAGATCCCAGTGCATCACAATGTCATCCATGGGCCATTTCATCCTTGGATGAGAATTTTCTAGTCTATCCAAAGGACCTCTATGACCTACTCTTTCTATTTATGAATCATCATTTTATCCTATCACTTGATCATTATTCCTTGAGTTAGTTGAGGAAACTTTTCTCCTTGTAGAATCTACTTGTCTTGAGACTCGAGGGTAGAAAATTTCCTTCTCTACAAGATTGAATAAGGAATATGAAAAACACCAAAAGATTCAAAAAGGTTTCCAAGAAGTATTGAGAAAATGGAGCCTTAGAGAAAATGCAATCAAGGATATGATCAAGACAATAGAAGAAGATCCTAAAGCACCAAATAATTTGTCTCAAGTCTTGGAGAGGATTGAGAAATTAGGGGAAATTTATGCATTTTAAACAAAATGGACATCCAATTTAAGCTAAATTGAAAATGTTTGAAGGAATGGAGAAGGGAATGATGCCAAAAATAATGGATGAATCTGGAGTAATAAATCCTTTAGACAAATGGAAGGCTAAGTTTGGAGGCATTATTCCTTCATTGTCTACATGTACACATAAATATGGTAAGCTTGAATTGGCTCTTCTGAACAAATCAATTGATGACTTGTTCAAATCGGATATCAATTAGGATAGTTTTACAAGAGAGGCTAGAACAATAATAGATGCTAGGTATCATGCACATAGCAATAAAATGCAAAAACTACTAGTATTTATCTAGCCTTATAAAGAGGATTTCAATTCATGGCTCCAAAAATATGTGGAGTGAGCCACTACTATTATTTTCAGGTTTTCTTCTATTCTGCTATATTGAGACCCAGGTTTTTGTTTTCTTCTGTATATGTTGGCACTTCCCAAGTTTTGAATGATAAAGAGGGTGAAGAAAGAGAGTATCAGGTACATTTACACAACCTTATTCATTGAGCACTTTTTGAATGCAACGAGGATCCTCTACAAATTGCCCATGCAACAACTTTTATCTTTAGTGGAGAATATTTTCTCCTTCATGAGGTAGTTTATACTTGTCTTTTGTTATGGATTAAATTGTAAAATTTAAATATGTCACTTGTCAAACGTCTCGAAGCTTGTTCGCTCCCTTGTTTCTATAAAAAATAATTTAGGTCCTTTTACTATAGATCTTGGATAATTTTTATACAAAAATAAATTTCATAATAGAGTCAGTACTTTCTTATCTAGGTTTTTTAGAATTGATGTGAAATATCTGTAAATGTTGTATGACAGTGCTAGTTTCAATATTTGAATATACTAGAAATTTCAAAACTAAATTGTCTCTTATTTTATAATCCTCATCTCATTTATGAATAAAATATAATAAATGATCATTTTACTCATCTTCACAATCTTTCCTATGTATGAATGTCTGTGTTATAGATTTTACTCAAGCAGTGAATTAATATACCTTAAAAGTGATGTTGAATGCTTTGAATTTTTGTAGGGAATTATAAGTAGAATTGGTTCTAAAATTTGTAGGGTAGAAGTGTAATTCATTATTGCAAGCTTGATTGAAGCTAGTTCAAGCATTGTTATTCATGTTTTCAATTCTATCCTTCTTGACTCAATTGCCTAGGTTTTAAGGCACTAGTCTGTAGATCTTGTATGTATGCAGCTCCATGGTCACTCATGTTTGAAATGAATAACCATTCTACAATAACTTATTGCAAAACTTTACTTCTCATGTTCTCAAAGAAAGTGAATGCATAAAAGCTTAAGGATCTATCTCATATTTGTGTTTTATCTGTAATTCTTGGCTAAATTAGTGAGAACATATTTGCTTAAGACACTATTTGCTATAATTTTAGATATTCTATATCCACCTAATCACCAAAAGGAGTCTCTATATGAATATTGTGTAGGAATACCCTCTTAGGTTCTACAAAGCCTAAAGTACAGATGATATAATTGCAAAATTCATCTCTTTTTTGTTGGCCAACCCCATAAGACAACCAATCATCTGAATTAGCTATTCTTTAGATTTTCATAAGATACAGGTTGGGAAAATTAAAACACCCAAATATTAGCAACTCTACTAGGGACTAAATTTGTAATCACTTCAAAGAAACCTTGAGAATTTCTCGTTATATTTGCATGTTTTTGTGAAGTTCCTTTTTTTGTGTAGATCTTGTCCATTTCTTCTACTCCAACAATTTCCTCTGAGAGATATCAAAAAAATTCAATTCCATTAATCGGGTGGAAAATCTTAAAGTCCCCTTGCCAGTGCAAGTGATAAAGAAAAAAGAAGATTCAAGAAATTATGGAAGGTAGAAGATTTCTACACAAAATCACCCTGAGAATAACCTGAAGACAAAATTGCCTTTGTCAAGACAATCCTGGAAGAAAAAAGATACAAGTCAGATCATCTTCTTGGTACTAGGCATTCTAATGAATATCTTAGTGATAATCTTGCAAATATATTTGAATTTTCGATGCCCACAACAAATTAAGAAAGTTTTGTGCTTAAACCTATGTTAAATGATAATAATCAAGAAAATCCTAATATATGAGCCAAAAAATAAAGGAAAAGAGAAAAGACCTTGCAAATAGAATATGATGCTAGGCAGGCTGCCTAGAGATTCAATCTTGAAACTAATAACCCTAATCCTCAAGAATATGATTTGTTTGGTAGCCTTATTTATAGAGAAATTATAAAATTATTTTATGTAAGCCCGTATATATCTCAAGCTCCTACAAATATTACTGAAGATTTCTCTGAAACTACAATATCTAAATATACATTTCAATCTGAGACTAAATTACTTCATGAAGTCCTTGAACTGCAAGAATAAGTGAATAGATTAGAAGAAATTGAAATTAGAAAAGAAAAGTAATCAGAATAAAAAATTAGTCATGCCATGAATATGAGAGATGGATTGAAAATGAAAATTGAGAAGATGAAACTATCTTGCCAAGTGGAAACTTCTTTTGGACCTACAAAACAAAATCCTACAACTGGTAGCAATACTTTGAATATTCATTTAGGGAATACCCATATTAACAAAAGGAGTAATTCTATTGTTTCTAGTACAATGTAAGTAAATTATAATATAAATGTTGCACCCCAAGGCTTGGATAAAGTAAAGAATCCCCTAAATGTTAATGTTACAGAGGGCATAAGTTTTCATGAAAATGCACCATCTCAAAAGGATTCTACATTTGGAGTAGTTGATAAGAAGGACCCACATTTACAAAAGGAGGTTGAATATTTAAAAAAGGAATTAGAAATAATGGAACAAATAGCCGTCAAGGAAGAAATACAAAGAAGGATTGATTTCTCAAAATCATCTTATGGGCCTGGAAGTTCTTGAAATTCCAATATGAATTCTTAGAACCTATTGGTGTTTAAAATAAAAACCCAACTAGACTTTGGAACTCTCTAAGAGGTAGCCAACCTCTATTTTAAAGAAAAACTAAGGCTAGTGGAAAATTGACAAGATTCAATCAAAGACTGACTTCTCCTACACTTCTGGCTCTGCAGGACCAAGGTGGGTAAACCTAAACAATGTTCAAAACTTAATTCACTTATACATTGACATTGTTT
This sequence comes from Sequoiadendron giganteum, assembly GCA_007115665.2. Classification (NCBI taxonomy): domain Eukaryota; kingdom Viridiplantae; phylum Streptophyta; class Pinopsida; order Cupressales; family Cupressaceae; genus Sequoiadendron; species Sequoiadendron giganteum. Next base: position 237,702,432 of record CM021101.1, read on the forward strand.
TACAAAGCAGATAATTCCCAATGAAACAACACTAAGGGAAGCATTGACAACTTTAAATTTGGCTAAATTCTTAGCAGCTCAACCCTCTCTCAGCCATTGGAAAGAAGGAAACACAATAACATAGTAAGATTAAAATGATTTTGCATTTAATTTTATTTCTGAGATGCACAAAACTACATAATAGATCAATGCCAGTTTTAGGCCATGGAGTCAAACAGATAAAATGAATTCTCCAGCAAATAGTCTTCAACTAGTGGATTTAATTGGCTAATGCTTTGCATTAACCATTAGTGCCTTGCACCAACAATCCTTATCTTGATATCAATAAGATTCTTCTTATCAAATTCCATCTGCACACCTAAAATCGCAGTCACCTGCTCAAAGCATTTTAAACATTTCCTTGAAACAAAACAATGAACAGACAAAACAGTCTCATGAAACTTGAGATGATAAATTCAAAGACACTTTGTATTATTGAATTTACATGATTGAAAGTGTACAAATGTGGAGACAATCTGATGACATTAATGAATGTGGAAACACTTCATGATGTTAATTACATAAATTGGCTATATTTACTCTTCAATTCATAAAATTACAACTTACAAACTCAAACAATGACTCAAAAAATACAAATCTCTATCTACCCAGCCCAATAGAAAAACTCAAAACCCTTTACAATGAGAAGAGAAGATAAGAAATAGAAGAAGCCCTAAAATTGATCCAAAATTGCCACTTGGAATCTTCATTCACCATTGATCATTAATTCTGCACAACCTCTCTCCTCTCTCTGTAACAAACTTATTCTCTCAAAAACAACATTTGCTCATCATTGCCCAGCAATAGAAAATCAGCCCATGTGGAGAATCTCAATCATTTTCCCCAGCTGTAAAATATCTCCTTTCCCGTGCAAATTCTATTTCTATTTTTTACTCTTCATTTACTGCACTTTATATTTTGCTTCCCAGCAAACATATTTGATTATAAAGTGAATATAATTCACTTTATACAATACCCATATTCAACTCAAATATAAAATGTATAACTCACTTTATAAAACATCACCAATGAATATTTAATTCACTCTTCATTTAAAACCTTCACCCGGCATGTCTCGTACATTTTACACAACAAAAGAATTTAAATATTTCATATTTGAGCTTTTACTTTTACCACCATTCCTCATTTTCAACCCTCTGGATAAAAACATACTATCCCCATATTGCATTTTATAATAAAAAATGCCTGGCAAATAAACAATTTATCTGGGCCTCATTTAAATATTAAAAAAGGTTCCCTCCGTGCATTCTCACACACCTCACAACATTTTCCATGATGTCATCTTTCTTATTGCGAGGTTTGTGAGATTTACCCTAAACTTCAACCTCATTTGTTCTCTGCAAATCTCGAGCTCTGCCTGGCATTCACGTTGCTGCATCGAGCCTCCATTTGTGTGTTCTTTATGCTTTGATGGATGTTCTAACCCACACTTGGCGCACGAATCACCTTCACCTACTGGCCTGCGCCCTATACATGGTCTCCTCCACACTTGCGCGGGCCAGTCTTACCTCACTAGCACTAGTTTATCCTTTGGCCACACCCCACTCACCTACTAGCCATGTCTTCTACCACTATGTGCTCCCTTCATGGTGGCTGCAGGCTCCCACTTTGCTTGCTGTGTGAGCCTCTCATTTAGTAGGCCGAGCCTCCATGCTAGCCGTGTGCATTTGAACTAACTTGAATAGTTCCTAAAGCCTTTCCAATCGGGCCTCTTGCTGCCATTCACCTATTTCCTACATAGCAAAACCTAATTTTCCTCCATTATAAGTTTCTCATAGGCCATCGTGACTCCTCTTATGGTTGGAACGAGCCTTCTCTTTTCATTGCTGGCACTGGGAGGTTTATGACAGGTCTTTAACAAATCCATTCTTCATACATTAGTGCCTCCTTGGCATGGCTGTCCCGACTTCAAACCTTTCCCTCAATCTTGGCACCACACCTTACAAAGCAAAATTTGATCCTTTCAAAATAAAGTTACCTTAATTTTAATGTTGATTTGATGGCTCATGCTAGCTCAAGGGCATGTTAACAACAATAGAAAAGCATTATGCATGAGGAAATGTATGTTAAGATCCTACCCTATGATTAACATCTCCATTGAATTTATCACAGTTCTTCAAGCCCAAGTGGTGATTACATTCCTCTACCAATAAATGGCAATCAAAATCCTTTGTAAAACCTTGTATACTATGCATCACATTCAAAATGTCTTGTTATCTCTGACCCTTCCAACCTTTCAACATTATGTTAAATGTTCAAACCACCAAGCAATGTTACAAAAGTTGTGACATTATCCCAAAATGTCTAAAGTGCAACACTATCCTCATTCACCATGCTTTAGAATTAAAGAATTGTCAACTTTGATTTGGGATCCCCAGTACCATGAAAATCATTCCAATTGAACAATCCTCCTCACACAAATAAATCTACAATTTCAAACTTACAAGAACATAAATTGACAAGAGTTGATGTGAACCACTAATAATAATTTCTAACTTGTCAATTCACCCCTATCCTGTGCTCTCATAGCCCTGACTAAAAACTTTCTTCTAAAGCACCTCACAATGGTGCAAGGCATGTCAAGCCCTATGAGGCTCGGCTAAAAATATTTTCATTTTCAAACAATTTTTATACTCAAATGATCTGACATATCTTTCGAGTGCCTCAAGATGTTCTGGAAGTGAAATGATAAACTGGGTTGCCATTAAAATCCATTTTCTGACACTTTTGGAAAATGGTCAAAACAAGCCACATTGACTCTAGAATTGCCTTTGAAACCTAGTCAAACGACCTCCGGGAGACATCAAATCTTGTAATCATTTAGAAATTTGAACACAAAGTATAGTGCAAAAGACGGATCAGAGAAACAGATCATGAGGAACCAGATATTAATCAAAAAAGTTGTCCAATTAAACTTTTCTGAAACACCAGCTGTTCTGAACCAACATAAACTAATCCAATTGCCAATTTGTGAAAATAGCAAATCAATTCTTGGCAAGCTGCCATCAGACATAGTAAATCATTTAGATATCATGAGCATGTGTGCAAAAGGAATTTTCTTGAAACATCACTGATCAAAAGTTATTGATGGTCGAAGTTGGCCTGTCAAAAAGGTTGTCAGGAATGCAGCTGTAAAACGTAAACTACATTTGGTTTCGATCTGCTAAACATAGCAAATCAGATCATGAGGTTCTGAAAATTGACACCCGAGATCATTTAGGTATGGGGAATATGGAAAAACATTCATTTTGACATAAAGTGAACTGGTTGTGAAAACTAAGCTCAAACAAGAAGCAACTTTGCAAAACAAACAGTCTGGAAACAACAGAACAGTGTCAAAACCCTCCAACTCCACTTTTTGAAACTCTGTCAAAAGTTATCATAGGAAGCTACAATTTGACATGCCTACTCAAATAGGTCAACTTAGTATGTTTGCAAATGGGTTTTGCACGACAATCAATAGGTTTCAAATTACAAGCCTCCAAAGTGGGTCAGTTAGGATTGATTCTTTTGGTGCACTTCTGAAAGTGCAGAAGCAAAATTTTGAAATAGGCATCTCAAATTTGCAATATTTGAGAGTGCCATCAGTGGATCTGACTAGGGATGTAAACCCCCTATGGGCATAGCAAGATTCCAGATCTCTGGAGAGAGTAGACCAAATGTTGAGTCTATCAAGTGCCTTCAAACTGCTCCCCTATTCAACTTTCATTTTTTAACTTCATCTAGTGACCCCGGGTCACCAAATGAAAAAATGGGGATCAATATTTACCTTTTTCAAATACCAATATATTAAAAGAGCTGATCTCCCTCCATCTATGCTTGCCTCTGTCATACCGTAATAACATATGTGACCTTCTTATAAGCAAAAAAATGTGGTGACAACTGAAATTTGCCTGATTATAAACACTGCCACTAACATTTCTCATAACTTTTCTAAGCATACCGCTGCCAATGCAATCATTGTCATTCTTCATTGTATACTCTATCTTAAACTGCAGGCTTTCATCATCACATGACATATATGTGTTATATTCATAATATGAAATATGTTCATATTGAAAATAACATTTCATGTTATTCATTTCTTTGTCATGTTCTATAGAGATACCTTCCAGCTAAACTGGAAACTGAAAAAGTTCAAACTCCAAGTAATTGACACCTGGATGCTCAACCTTACCTACAACACTTGTTTCAAATGTAAAATAGTCATAAGAGGTTCGCTCAAGGATTTCATCAAATTGTTCTTTTGTTTGTTGAAGACCACATTCCAACCATGTGTGAAATGCATCATTGGAACTCTCAGAAAAGAGTGGGTTATTCCTCCACCAATAAGTTTCATCATTTCTCATCTCTAGTGAAGTTGGAGGCTCATAAAACAATGGATTTTCCATTATATTTATTTTTGACATAAGAGTCTCAACCTCCTTAGCATGAAGGTCCAAATCCTTCAAGTCATCATTCCACTCACACTCACTACAAGCACTACTAGAGCAGATAGACACATCTTCAATATCATTTCCATTCTCAGATTGTTCAATACACACATTTGACATTTATGCCATATCCACATAATCTAAAATATCATGGTGCGAAAACTCTTCAAGCTCCATGGAAAAATTACCCAAAAGTGGTGACATCCTTTTACTCACATTTTCATCATAATGCATAATCCGATCACTTGAGAGTGAAATCCTATCCTCCACATCTTGCATTGTAATATTATCCTCATCTGATATAAAACTTTCCAATTCTACTTCATTCAAGCTAGTATGGCCAACATAAGAAAATTCAGGATGATCACCATTATGAGTTGAATGTGCATGAACATGCCCCATGATACTAAGATCAATATTGATGAAGCTTTCAACCTTGGTAATATTGTAATCAGGATTACACTGTTCTAACACATTGAATGATGAATTCATTATCTCATCATCACTTTTTTCATCAAACATATTACCAAATTCATCAGAACCATAGGACTACAGATGGACCCTCTCTGTGATCTCATCACTAGAACAACCAATAGTTTCATTACATGATGTGATATGTCAAGCATCTGAAACTGTTTCCATCTATGTTTCACATAAATAGTCATGAGCAGAAAAAGCATAAATAGGTTCATCACCTTCTTCATCATTCCCATCACCATGTTCATGATCAACAAATTGAACATACAAATGTTTGTGTTCAAAGTATTGATTATTGATAGAATCAACATAATCCATTAATGACAAATCTGAACTACATTCCAAGTTTGCATCAAGTGCAATTGGATCCTTTACTTGCGGACATGTGATTTTATGAGCAATCATGTCTTTACATTTTTGAGGTGAAGAAAGTTCCTCCATATCATCGTAAGGGCATTCATAGTCATCAGAAGAGTAATCAATTTGACCTTCATCAACATCCCCATCACAAGATGACTTATCACTGCAAAAACCATGCTCAGATTCCTCAGAGTAGGTTGAACTTTTATCTTTGATGTCTTGATTATTGATTTGTGAGGAGATGTTTTCAACATTTGCATTATCTTTACGAACCAAATCATGACATGAAAACATGTCTTGTATCTCTTCTATTTTTTCATCATTCAAGGTATTACAAGAAAACAAATTCATACATACTTATTTTTTCATCATACCATGTACCTTCCTCTTCATTACTGCTGCAAGGATCAGCACATGTGTTGATCATAAACTAATTACAATTAGTGTCCTCATTCATACAACAAACATATTCATTTTGAGACACTATATTTTGTGCAAATTGTGATGATGGAGAAATTGGAGCAGCAACATCATTACCCTCTTGACAAGAAATTTTACTAGATAATCCATGAGTTCCTTTTTCTTGAGGTGTGTTAGGATGATCAACACTTACAACCCTATGTCCTTTCATCATTGAAAACCTCAAATTATTCTCAATGTCTATAGCCATCTGATATTCTTGGAGCAGGGTTGTAGGCTCTTTATCCCTCAACAGATAACTCATATTTTTGCCAAATGCTCCCAGGTACACAACCACACATTTAGCATCATTTGGCCTTATGTTCTCTGGGATCTCTCTTATGATCATTGAAAATATGAGATTGAAAGATGGGACTAACTCATCTTTTCATTTCTCCATGTTCATGAACTTTTTCCTTATCAGAATAGGGTTAATCCTTTCTCCAAATTGTTCCATGAACACTACCTTGAACTCTTCCCACGAATGAACAAAAGAGGCTAGTAAATAAGAGAACCACTCTCTTGCATCTCCTCTCAAGGACTGAAAAAATAATCTCATGATCAAATCCTCATGATCAATCTCATAATCATCCATCACACTTCTAAACTCTTGCAAATGTTTAATTGCCAATTCAGCCTTATCACCAATAAACCTTAGTAACTTATTTCTCACTTTAGCTGGAATGTCATTTGGATAACCACTAAGGTTATTGAAATTGATAGCTCTGTACCTTCCAGTGCTGAAACCTTTTTGACAATCTAGCTGGGACTGATCACAAACCTTAATTCCATCTAGAACCATACTAGGGTGCATGTATTGAGGCATCTTGATATGCCTTTTTCAAATTTTACATATCAACTCTATAGTTGATCATTCATTGCCCTATTTATATCTTTCATAACAATCTTAGAATGCTTGATTCAAATGCATTTACACATAATATCTATTTAGTGGGAAAATTTCAAGAACAAGCATACTTCTCCAACAACATACATAAGTTGCAAACTACAGTTCAGAAGTATGCAAATGAAGTATTACTATTATTTTCCTCTTTTAGTGCTAATCACTCAATAGGGAACCAAAGTTTTTTCCTAAGATGTTCAAATACAGTTTTCATATACAATTTTCTTGAAAACCAAGAGTGAGGAATACTTGGAAACTTTGCAGCTGTTACCGATTGTGTTCCTAACAGGTAATATTTGTAGATCTAGAACTTTTTTTTAATTTTAATAGGTTCTATCAAATAGAGTCACCACCTCTTTTCAAAGAGGACTAAAATTCAATCAGTATGAAGTTATTTTACATGTAAACTTTTCTTTGAGTTCCTTTCCACCAGTAGAGCACCACATATTACAAAACTATTCAGGTTCACTGCAACAAATTCTTCTCCAGGGTTGAAATCCTTCAAACTTTGAACTAAATCAGAATGACAAATTATTTGACTCTATGCACTGACTCTTAAGGCTAGATTCTACAATCAATTTTTTTTCAAATTCTCCCCAGTAGAGTCACCATTTTGTTGGTGTTTAAAATAACAACCCAGCTAGACTTTGAAACTCTCTAAGAGGTAGCCAACCTCTATTTTAAAGAACAACTAAGGCTAGTGGCCAGCTAACAAGATTCAGTCAAAGGCTGACATCTCCTACACTTCTGGCTCTGCAGGACCAAGGTGGGTAAACCTAAACAATGCTCAAAACTTAATTCACTCATACACTGACATTGTTTTATAAAGAAGATAATTCCCAATGAAACAACACTAAGGGAAGCATTGACAACTTTAAATTTGGCTAAATTCTCAGCCATTGGAAAGCAGGCCACACAATAACACAGTAAGATTATAATGATTTTGCATTTAATTTTGTTTTTGAGATGCACAAAACTGCATAATAGATCAGTGCTAGTTCTAGGCCATGGATTCAAACACCTAAAATGAATTCTCTAGCAAACAATCTTCAACCAGTGGATTTAACTGGAAAATGCTTTGCATTAACTATTAGTGCCTTGCACCAACAATCCTTCTCTTGATATCAATTGGATTCTTCTTATCGAATCCCATCTACACACCTGAAATCACAATCACCAGCTCAAAGCATTTTAACCATTTCCTTGAAACAAAACAATGAACAAACAAAACAGTCTCATGAAACTTGAGATGATAAATTCAAAGACACTTTGTATTATTGAATTTACATGACTGAAAGTGTACAAATGTGGAGACAATTTGATGACATTCATGAATGTGGGAGCACTTCATGATGTTAATTGCATAAACTGCCTTTATTTACTCTTGAATTCATAAAATTATAGCTTACAGACTCAAACAATGACTTAGAAAATACAAATCTCTATCTACCTAGCCCAATACAAAAACTCAGAACCCTTTACAATGAGAAGAGAAGAGAAGAAATAGAAGAATAGAAGAAACAAAAGAAGCCCTAAAATTGATCTAAAATTGACACTTGGAATCTTCATTCACCATTGATCATCAATTCTGCACAGCCTCTCTCCTCTCTCTGTAACAAAATTATTCTCTCAAAAACAACATTTTCTCATCATTGCCTAGCAACAGAAAATCAGCCCATGTGGAGAATCTCAATCATTTTCCCCAGCTGCAAAATATCTCCTTTCCCATGCAAAGTCTATTTTTGTTTTTTACTCTTCATTTGCTGCACTTTATATTTTGCTTCCCAACAAACATATTTGATTATAAAGTGAATAAAATTCACTTTATACAATACCCATATTCAACTCAAATATAAAATGAATAACTCACTTTATAAAACATCACCAGCGAATATTTAATTCACTCTTCATTTAAAACCTTCACCCGACATGTCTCATGCATTTTACACAACAAAAGAATTTAAATATTTCATATTTGAGCTTTTACTTTTACCACCATTCCTCATTTTGACCCCTGTGGATAAAAGCATACTATCCCCATATTGCATTTTATAATAAATAATGCTCGGCAAATAAACAATTTATCCGTGCCTCATTTAAATATTTCATATTTGAAATATTTTATACTTTACCCCCTCGGGTAAATTATTTTACCACTTAATAATATTTTCCATTTAAAAATAGCAATGGGCCTACCCCGTTTTAATCAAACTATGCAACCTTTGAAAAAATATTAAAAAAGGTTCCCTCTATGCATTCTCACACACCTCGTGACATTTTCCATGATTTCATCTTTCCTATTGCGAGGCTTGCGAGATTTACCCTAAACTTCAACCTTGTTTGCTCTCTGCAAATCTCGAGCTCTTCTTGGCATTCACGTTGCTGCATCGAGCCTCCATTTGTGTGTTCTTTATGCTTTGATGGATGTTCTAACCCACACCTGGTGCATGAACCACCTTCACCTACTGGCCTGCACCCTATACATGGTCTCCTCCACAATTGTGTGGGCTAGTCTTACTTGACTAGCGTTGGTTTATCCTTTGGCCATGCCCCACTCATCTACCATTCATTCCTTCTACCGCTGTGTGCTCCCTTCATGGTGGTCATGGGCTCCCACTTTTCTTGCTGTGCAGGCCTCTCATTTAGCAGGCTGAGCCTCCATGCTGGCCTCGCGCATTTGAACTAACTTGAATAGTTCCTAAAGTCTTTCCAATCGGGCCTCTTGCTGCCATTAACCTATTTCCCACATAGAAAAACCTAATTTTCCTCCATTATAAGTTTCTCATAGGCCATCGTGACTCCTCTTATGGTTGGTACGAGCCTTCTCTTTTCATTGCTGGCGCAGGGAGGTTTATGATAGGTCTTTAACAAATCCATTCTTCATACATTAGTGCCTCCCTGGCATGGCTATCTCGACTTCAAACCTTTCCCTCAATCTTGGCACCACACCTTACAAAGCAAAATTCAATCCTTTCAAAATAAAGTTACCTTAATTTTAATGTTGATTTGATGGCTCATGCTGGCTCAAGGGCACGTTAATAACAATAGAAAAGCATTATGCATGAGAAAACGTATGTTAAGATCTTGCCCTATGATCAACATCTCCATTGAATCTATCATAGTTCTTCAAGCCCAAGTGGTGATTACATTCCTCTACCGACAAATGGCAATCAACATCCTCTGTAAAACCTTGTATGCTATGCATCACATTCAAAATGTCTTGTTATCTCTGACCCTTCCAACCTTTCAACATTATGTTAAATGTTCAAACCACTGAGAAATGTTATAGAAGTTGTGACATTATCCCACAGTGTCTGAAGTGCAACACTATCCTCATTCGCCATACTTTAGAATTAAAGAACTGTCAACTTTGATTTGGGGTCCCCAGTATCATGAAAATCATTCTAATTGAACAATCCTCCTCACACAAATAGATCCACAATTTCAAACTTACAAGAACATAAATTGACAAGAGTTGATGTGAACCACTAACAATAATTTCTAACTTTTCAATTCACCCCTATCCTATGCTCTCATAGCCCTGACTAAAAAGTTTCTTCTAAAGCGCTTCACTATGTTGCAAGGCATGTCAGGCCCTATGTGGCCCAACTAAAAATATTTTCATTTTCAAACAAATTTTATACTCAAATGATCTAACACAACTTTCAAGTGCCTCAAGATGTTTTGGAATTGAAATGATAAACTGGGTTGCCATTAAAATCCATTTTCTGACACTTTTAGAAAATTGTCAAAACAAGCCACATTGACTTTGGAATTGCCTTTGAAACCCAGTCGAACGACCTCCGAGAGACATCAAATCTTGTAAGAATTTAGAAATTTGAACCCAAAGTATAGTGCAAAAGATAGCTCAGAGAAATAGATCACGAGGAACCAGATATTAATTAAAAAAGTTGTCTAATTAAACTTTTTTGAAACAACAGTTGTTCTGAACCAACACAAACTGATCCAATTGCCAATTTGTAAAAATAGTGAATCAACTCCTGGCGAACTTCCATTAGACGTAGTAAATCATTTAGGTACCTTGAGCATGTGTGCAAAAGGAATTTTATTGAAACATCACTGATCAAAATTTATTGAAGGTCGAAGTTGGCCTCTCAGAAAGGTTGTTAGGAATGCAACTGCAAAATAGAACAAACTGCATTTGGTTTCGATTTGCTAAAAATAGAAAATCAGATCATGAGGTTCTGGAAACTGACACCCGAGATCATTTAGGTATGGGGAATATGGAACAACATTCATTTTTACATGAAAGTGAATTGGTTGTGAAAACCAAGCTCAAACAGGAAGCAACTTTGCAAAACAAATAGTCTGGAAACAATAGAACAGTGTCAAAACCCTCCAACTCCACTTTTTGAAACTCTGTCAAAACTTATCATGGAAAGATAAAATTTGACATGCCTACTCACATAGGTTAACTAAGTATGGCTGCAAATGGGTTTTGCATGAAAATCAATAGGTTTCAAATTACAAGCCTCCAAAGCGGGTCAGTTAGGATTGATTCTTTAGGTGCACTTCTGAAAGTGCAGAAGCAAAATTTTGAAATAGGCATCTCAAATTTGCAATATTTGAGAGTTCCATCAGAATCCACTTGTGACATTTGTTCAAATTACTCCAACAATTGGCCTCCAAACTTAAAATCACATAGATAAAAGTTTACCACAGTCTAGCCCACAATTATATCAAAATCTTGTGGGTAAACAACATAATGCATAGGGAAATCCTAAAGTAGATTATGTTGTAGGACATGTTCATGCAAGAAGGCGTTTGCATCTAGAAAGGTATAGAAAAATAGATTTCACTAGTATCCCTGGATACCCTAACCAAACCCCAAATTACATAAGAAATATATTGTTTATATTTTCAAGAAATAATATAATATTAGGTGAATATCACTTGAGATTATTTTTTAACATAATTGGTGACTTTAAGCTCAAAGATGAAGATGTAGTCATGAATTTTTTTATGTAATCTTTGATAGAAGATGCTAAGGATTGGTATAGAAGTCTTCCTCGGGATAGGATAGGATCTTGGGATGAATTTAAAAGAGTATTCAAAGAAAAATATATTTAAAAAACTAATCCATGATTTATAAATAATGAATTCACCACTATTTCAAAAGGATACAATGAGTTAGTCTCAGATTTCAATACGAGATTTATTAAAATTATGAATAAGATCCTTCATGAGGTAGTTTATACTTGTCTTTTGTTATGGATTAAAATTTTCAACTATAAATGTGACTATATCAAAAGGCCTAAAGATTATTCACTCCCTATTTTCAATAAAAGGGAATACAGGGCCTTTTCTACAAATCTTGGAGAATTTTTGTACATAATTTTTTTGTAATAGATTAAGTACTTTCTTGTCTAGGTTTTTGGAGAATTGATGTGATATATCTGTAAATGTTATATGACCATGCTAGTTTCAATATTTGAATATACTTCAAGTTCAAAGATAAATTCTCTCCTATTTTATAATCTTTGTTGGCCTCCTACAATGATTTAACAACTAAGCCCTTACAAATGTGATTTAGAGATTGGAAATATAACTTGAATAACTCTCTAAATCATCATGAAGGTTCATTTAACTTGTCAACCCAAGGACGTAAAATTGAGATGGGTCAACACAGTATGTGCACTAGGAATCCAAAGTAGCCACATTCATCCTACAACTAAGAAAGATACAATGTTGAAAGTAAATTGCTTGGAAGGAAATAGCATAAGTGTTGAGCATCAACCAATAACTATACTAAGCTAAAATGCTTGACAAAAATGAAAATCTAAGCGAACAAACAAGAAACTACTCTATTTTCTTTGGTTGTAGGAACATGCACATAATGGAATTCTAGTGTCTGCAAGAATAGACAATGCCAAGTTCTTAACTAATTACTAAAAAAATAATAATAACTAAACTAAAGGACAAAATGATCACCAAGTGGGCCCCCTTGGATGATTATCCCTTAAAAAAATGTAAAATCAGATGCAAGAACTTATAACTTCATTTTATTCATTGGAAAACATGAGTACAATCAAGCAACATGACTATATTACTAAAAAAATAAGAATGAAAGTACATCAATAGATTAAGTAACCCCCTGAGAAGGAGCATCTGAGTCTTATTTATAGGAAAATAATCTACTAACTAATCACATGGCAAGATGGTCAACTCCAATAGATTAGGAGGACACAACTTTAGGGAAAGCATAAAAAGTGGAGAGGCGGTTATGCATGCGCATAATCTGGTCAAGCATGTTTACCTTCACGTAAATTTAGCACAACTGTAACACCTATATTCGCTCAATAGACAATTAAGTCCAATTAGAAGGATGTTACAATTTTGATTTGAATGAGGAATCCCCACCGTTGAGAGTGTTCCCTCCATTGACCTTTGAATAATCACCTTGTTGACCATTATGGCAAATGAACTGCTGGTAGAATCTTCCTCAATTGTAGGGCTCTTAATTATATCTACATGAAAATATTAGTATGCACATAAAATGCATATCTATAACTATCTTAAAGTGACATTCATTAATCCACATGTAGAATTAACATAGATAGTTCATATAGCATGTCAATGTCATTTAAAGGTTACAAAAATAAGATTATGCCCAATGTCTATGGTTTTGAGGAAGTATCATAAAAAATGTCAACATCCAAGCATCAAAGTCTATGACAACTACAGAAAATGGATAGTAAAGTCTATCAAAATTGAACCATAAACTAGACTCATCACTCCCCCAACCTAAGGTTTTGTTGGTCCTCCAACAAAGAAAGAGTATTCTTTTACTTGGTCAATGCCTTGAAATTTGCAACTACCAACTATCCTACATCAATTCTTGGTTTGCATGAATTAGGGTCCCTATATAACCCTTGTTGCCTATCCAACCTACTCCATCTTTGTCTCTTTGCAACTATATCATACTAGTAATACCTAAAATTTGGCACAAGCCACAATAGGATAGGTGGCTGAAAATTAAGTGGAAGCCAAAATTGTCCCTTTGTCCTTCCAATCTATATATATCTATCAACTCTCTTAAGTGCTGCAACATAGTTCTACATAGAGTGAGGCTCAACTTGTTTCAATTCATTAGTTAGGTTGTTCGAACTTTGTGACATGTATCCCATTATAGATTCCCCTATGGTTTTTGCTACCTCATATTCTTTATAAAATGCTTCTCTCTCAGATAGGATCATATTGCCATAGCTTTTTCAGTAAAGAATTCTATGCCAATCCCTTAAAATGTTTCCTAGATTTCTAGATTCAGCCTTGATGGACAAGGGAGTGTTGGACTCAATTTTCCCATAAGTCCTAAACTATTTTCCCCAACTAATTTAATTATGTATCTAGAACATAAATGCCCTTAATTGGACATCTCCAATATACAAAAATGGATTCCAATCATGGTCTTGGGTCACAACATAATTATGCAAGTAGAATTCACACAAAAAATTCTTCATTTCAAGAGGAGCAATCTGATAAGCATTGAAAAATTCAAGAAGAATCTCAATGGAAGGATTCAAACTTGAAACAATCCTTTCTAGTTTAAAATAAAGATGCTTCTCCTTCAAATACAGAGCATAGACCCTTGGAGGAGTCCTGCACTCTAATATTTGAGGTATGGAGGCTGCCATATTATCCACCTTTTCCTTTAAAGCATAAATTTATTCATTCTTATCTTCAATCTCTTCATCTCTCTTTTTAATTTACCTCTTTATCCCACATTTCTCCTCTTTCCATTCTTCTTCCATCCTTTGCATTTATTTATATAAGTTCATGGCTACCATGTGCATTGAAAAATTAGAGGGCTTATGTATTCCTACAAAAAAAATTCCTAGCACTTTTGCTTGCTCTTCGTATAGCTCCAGCTGTAGGGATTCTATTTGTTCAGCCAATTCTGACTGTAGGGGTGTTGATTATTTTCCCAGTTCTAGCTGTACGACCTCTTGTTCTTGATCTTTCTCTTGTTGCAAGAACTCTTGCTTCTACTCTTGTTGTAGGAGCTCCTTATTTTCCTCATACTCCTAGCTTTCAACTTCTTCTGCGATGTTAGAAAGATCTTCCAATTTTATTTTTTTTGCTTCCTCAAATATTCCCTTTTCCTCGACATTCACCTGCCCCACTGGATCTTATGTATCCTCTCGTGATGTTTCTCTAGGATTAGGGATTTCCTCTGGAGATACACCAAAGGCTATTCCAACTGGTCTTGATTTTCTAGGAGGGATTTCATGTTTTTCTTTGGCTGCAAGAAGAATATGTTAGCCTTCCATTTCTTAGAGCTTCGCACTTCTTTTTCTGTTGTTTTCTTTTTATCTTTTCCCTTCCTGAAATCTTTGTCTGAAAGCTAAAATTATCCTTCCTACAACGTTGCTAAATTTTCAATGCCAGTGTCATCTGAATTTTACCTTTCTTGCCTAATATTAGGATAGGAGAAATAAAGGCCGTAAAGGAGTAATAAATGTAGGCTATGATCAAGAAAAATGGCGATGATTGATGTCATTTCACATATGAGTCATCGTCTCACTCAGAATTCAAAACGGCTCAATAATTTAAACTTCACTGACATGAACCAATATGGATAGACACATAGACATGGTATTCACACTTCCCACCAACCTAAATTTGCACATGTGTCCTCACATGTGAGGTGGAAATGATAATTTGATAGGGGAAGGGAATAATTACATGCTATAGAGAAATTCTCCTTTGTGCAAAGCTACTAAATTTCCAACGCCAGTGTAGTTTGAATTTTACCTTTTTGGCTTAAGATTATGATAGGAGAAATAAAGGCAGTAAAGGAGTAATAAATGAAGGGTATGATCAAGAAAAATGGTGGTGGTTGATGTCATTTCACATGCAAGCCATCGTCTCACTCACAATTCAAATCGGTTTAACAATTTAAACTTTGTTGACATGAACCAATATGGACAAACACGTAGACTTGGTATTCACACTTTCCTCCCCAACTTAAATTTGCATATGTGTCCTCACATGTGAGGTGGTAATGATGATTTGATAGGGGTAGGAAATAAGTACATGATATAGAGAACATCTAAATTAATGCACAACAATTAAATGAATGTACTAAAAGTCAATTGAGATATAACAAATTGATGCACATGTACCTGAATTCTTGGATGATTTTTTGCAAAGATTACAGAGAAAGTAAAATGATGGCAGCATGATGAAAGTGAAATGATGGTGGCATGATGGAAGAGAGAGAAATGTGGAGATGGATGGGTGGATGGGTGAAGAAGTGGACCCCCCCAAAATTGGAAGTATTTATTATGACAGGTTACATACCTTATTTAGCCAGAAGGAGGGACACTAGGTTCGTTTCCTTCAACTATAGGAAGTTCAAGTGTTGCATGCTAAGTAAATTGCTGTAGAAATTCCTCCTTGGAAGTTGGATTGTGATACAACCTGAGGTGATGACCATTGACAAGTAGCTTAAATCTGACAAGGTCAATTGTAGTGAACTGAACAACTCCATTAGAAAAGACTTCAGCAACCTCATATGGTCCTAGCCACCTTGTCTGAAATTTTGCTATATTATCTTGATACCTTGAGTCGTAGAGCAGTGCCCAATCACCTAGCTGGAATTTATTATCCTTTATGAATTTTTCATGCCACTTTATTCTTTGATTATGCACTACCTCTGTGTGATGCAAGATTGCCTTCCTCATCTCATCCAAAGCATTCAACTGTATGATTTTGTCCCTTTATGCCTCAAAGATATCCATCCCCAAGTCTATTGCAGTCCTAAGAGTCTTATACTCAAATTAAATGGGCATCATAGTTGCCTTTCCATACAAAAAATCAAAGGGAGTGAATCTTATAGTTGTTTTCCAGGTAGTTCTATATGCCCAATTATCTTCTGGTAGCCTGCTTTCCCAATCCCTTATATGGATAGCCACTATTTTGGTCAGAATGAATTAAATTTCTCTATTGGTCACCTCAACTTGGTCATTGGTCTGAGGGTGATAAGGAGTAGACTTCATGTTCCTAATGTCGTACTCATTGATGAGTGTTGCAACAAGGATTGAAGTGAATTGAGGCCCTTGATCAATCACTATCTCTCTTGGAACCCCATTCCGTGTGAAAAATTCCTCATAAAGAAATTTTGCAACCTTATTATCTCTTTCATGCTTCATGGCCTTAAGTTCTACCCACTTAGTTAAATAATCAGTGCATACCAAGATATAGGATTTACCATTTAAAATGATTTCGCTTTATTTTGTTTTATTAATTATTTCTTCATTTTAGTAAATAATCTAAAAAAAGATTATTTATTGTCACATAAAAACATTATTTTGAATTAATTTAATTCAAAATGGTAATCTTCTTCCAAAAATCAAGTAATTGAGCAAATTCTTGATTTTCCAAAAATCTGCTTTTCAGTTCATCTCTTATCTTCTTGATTTTTGAAAATCTTTATCTTTTTGACTAATTATCACATTTATTCTCAACCATCGATTTGATTTTATCAAATGAAATCTTGGCCACTCATTTAACAATCTTTCCCTAACCCTAATTAGGGATTGTCACATGAAATCTCATCCATTGATTTTAGGCTTTGATAGTTTTTAATCTCGTCCGTCCATGCAAACTTACATTCTTTATATAATATCAATTTTTCTCACAATTAAGGAACCACTTTTTATAATTATTATTGCACCATTTCATATTTAGAATCACTTTCATTATGTTTAGAATTTACTTTTCATTTTAATCATATTCATTAATGATAATCTATTATCATTGAAATCCTTCAAACCTTGCATAGAACAATGGCATAGTCAATTTGCTCACACAGATCTGAGGGAAAAAATCACACACTGCAAGCTAGAAGGTGTTATGGAGGTGAATCATGGAAGCTTTGACAAATATCAGGTATAATCGTTCTTATTTAATGCTTTCTTTGTGCTTCATAGTATTCTTTGGTTTTTATCTAATATAAACATGCCAAATTCATTAACCCGAAAATAACCCATTCATACATTAGTGAACCTAACGTCTCTTGCTCTGATCATCAGTTTTTGCAAGTTTTTGTTACAAAAGAATTGCATTATCTAATCAATTTGTGAGTCTTTGTGAAATTTCAAAATTTTGTGAAGCAGCTGCAAGTTATTAAAACCATCTCAATCATCTGATCACGAAAAATTCCACATATAAGATTAAGAAAACCGATTTCTAGGTTCTTTAGATCTCGGTCTCACCTTTCCACAACTATCTTGTGATTGAAATTTTGATAAAAACAGAAAAAATTATGCCATTTTCACTTTTGCTGTTGTAAAAACTAGAATTTAATTTACTTTAGATTATAATTTAGATTCTAATTTAGTTTAGAGTTTAATTTAGAAACTAGAATTTAGATTTAAAGTAGATTCTAATGTAGATTTTGAATTTGACTTAATCCTTTAGATTAAAATTAGATTTTAACTTTGTGTTAGCTTTTTAGATTAGATTTTTAATTAGATTTTTTTTTTAAAACTAGTTTTTTATTATAATTTAGATTTTTTTAAATTAGATTTTATTAGATTTTTAATTTTAGATATAGATTGAAATTTAGTTTAGATTTTTAATTTTTATTTTTTTTAATTTAGTTTAGATTTCTAATTTGTAATTTAGTTTAGGAATTTAACAGATTGCATGTTTTAGATTAGATATTTTTGGGTTACTAATTTTTGTTGGTAGCGTGTGACATTTACATTTTGAGAGTCCAAGAAAAATTGTTCAAACTACTAATTTGTGGTTTTGCAGATTCGTTTGTCCAAGAAATCCAAATTTGAAACATTGTGTCTGTGATTTTTAGATTAGAAAACATTTCATTTGGTGCACTTAAAATTCACATGTCTTCCATATTGTCTAATTGTGTTTGAAAGTGGTTGGCGAACATGATCTCACCCTGTGCAAACTAGGTGATAAAAAATCCATACCCACTTTGTTTCTGTGTAACCCTGATGCAATAACTGAAGTATCCTCTCCCCTTGCACAATCATGCGATCTTGGGTGTAAGAGAAATGATTATTGCCTCTAGAAATTGGGCATGCCTGGGGATTTCATCACCCCAATGTGACTCAAACCAATAGTAGAGCTAAAGCCAAGCTACCCCCAACTAGTATATAAATGTGAATCTTAAGGGAAAACCTAAGATTACGAGTGCAGATGTGTCATACAGACCAAGTAGTACTCCCCAAAACCCTGTTGAGCTTAACCTCTTCAAGTTGGAGTGCCTCCTAAATGAAGATTAATCTTGCGCCCCATATATGGCCACTCGAACGGGGGTCCCGAATTAAAAACTCTTGTGTAGTAAGCCAAAAACCTTCTATTTGCTAGTACAACACTGGTCGGTGTGAAGCCTTCCACGTCTTCACAGTCTTTAGTAGAGGTGATCAATCTGCCATGGGAGTTTCATGGGGGTTGGAAGCTTGGTTGGCCTGAGAAGAGAGTGCACTGTAAGGGGGAGCCCGTGCAACCAAGCTTTTGGATTCACACACTACTGATATGCAGTTAGGGAAACCCATGTGGAGTCTAGAGAATATTGTCCTAGCTTAACCATAGGATTGTACTTGTTCTCTTATGTGCTTGATTACTTTTCAAAATATCGTGTTTGCTAAGTGTTTGCTAGATATTGAAATGAAACAAACAACACTCAAACAACTTGAAACAAACAGTCAAACCTTAAACAATTTGGGCTTTTCACCACAAATATCAGAAATTTGACTTTTTTAACATCCTGTAGCTCATTTGCTGCCTATAACAATGCAGTCATGTGACAGAAAACCAAACACTATCCTAGACCAAAATTTGAGTCTAGACATCTTAGCCTACTGTCAAATATCTTTTTCAGAAAGTTTCTCTTAGAAACCAAAATTGAAATTGCTCAAAAAATCCATCATTTACATTCATTAACTTGCATTTTAACCATAGGTTTAAAATTTCCAAATTTTAGTTGCATTCCCTAGGTGTTGTAATCGTCATATTTTGCATAAATTTTTCCTTAGGTTTCATCTTGGAAAACTTTGGATTAGGCCAAATCTCCACACTTTGGAAAAACCATTATTTTTAAAACTAGGTTATCTTGGGACTTTGTCATTATTCCTCTTTTTAGTCATTGTCCTTTTTGTGAGAACCTCCAACTCAGTAGTCTAGTTAGGCAGGCTCACTTGTCATTTCGACCTTGTCATTTAGTCCCTTTAGCAAGTCCCCTTTGATAACCAAAATTGAGATAGTTCGGTCAAGCTTAGAGTGGTTAGGCAAACCTTTCTCCAAATATTGTCCAATATTAGTCCTCATTTTGAACCTATACTTTGCATTAATCATCTTAGTCCTTATTCAACACTATCATCTTAGTCCTCATTTTAAACTTAGTCCTTTATCAAAAATCCAAAAATATAGTCTTGCATTGTCATCCTTTATCCAAAAATACAAAAACACAGGCTAGTTTCATCCTTTCATTTAGTCATCATTTTTCATCACTCTGATTTGAGCAATTTTGTTTTATGGTGGAAATGGAACTCCAAAGAAAGAAAAGACAAATGGAAAACTTTGGACAATATTCTCATTCCAATGTCACCAATCACACTTACGGCCCAAATTGGACTTTTGAAGACCCATTTTACAACATAACTACTCAATCACTTACGACCACACCATCCTCATCCCACAACGCTTTTGAATCACTCTTACATAAGGATGAATATGGAAAACTACTTGAGGAAAACCTAGTGGAAGCATCACAAGATCTCGAGGTGGCCTACTTCATAGAACAAATGGTCTTGTATGACAAAGACAAATATTTAGCCATACTTTTAAGTCAAGGCGCTAAATTACCTCGTGGGTTTGACCTTAATACTTTGAGACTGACATCTCTTAACCCCAATGTCACCAATATGAATAACACATCCAATAGTGGTCAACCTCCAAACAACACAAACAATACCTATTTTTATGCTACCTCACAAATTGTCACAATGACCATGAGTGCTACCTCCAACATTCCAAACAATTCCAATTCAATCATCGCTACATCCTTTAGAGGAACACAGTCTGTCACAATCGACTAGAGCCACCTTTGGGTCCTCGACAATGTGGGAAAGTCATTCCAATACTCTATTTACCACTTTGGTACATCAAGCCATAAAAATCCTCCATTAATAACTACATCTAGTACCATGAGTGCATCCTCATCATATCCTCTCCTTGGTACATCATATCCTAATCATCCATTCATGTCTTATCCTAATCCTACATTCACGTCATATCCTAGTACTCCATCCACCTCATATCCTTGTCATGCATTCATGTCCTATCCTATCCCATCATCCCTCAACCAAGTCCAAACCTCCATGTTATATCCTAATCCATTATACACCAATCCATTCCAAGATCCTTCATCTCAAAATAAATTTAGTCATGAAAGCACATCTAGTCATGGTCTCCAAAGTCCCATCCCATTTCATAAACTTGAAGATACATGTCAAGAGTAAAACCCACAACATGACACCATAACTCCCCCGACATGTCAAGATCAAAGTAGTCCATTCCATGACCCCATATTTACGTCCATTCAAGAGTTCCTCCTAGAAAATCATGGCATATAAAAGACACCTATCCTTGGTCAAGATTCCATCCAAAACCATGTCATTCAAAATGAATCTATCCTTGGTCAAAACCCTATTTTCGATCATATCATCCCAACTGAGCCCATCATTGATCGTGATACTAATTTTGAAGAAGTTCAAACTGATCCACTCCTCGAACTCTATGCCATTCAAGCCCAAACACTTAATGATCATATCGATGCTTCAACTATTGACACTTTCCACAATGAGACACTTGCCACCATGGGATACATAGATTATCTTCATAGAGAACAAGAATAGTGATCAAGCTATAACTAAATTTAGTGGGCTCTATGACAAGGACCAGGAAGACAGTTTTGACATAGACTCAGAAGCACCAACAAAATCATAGGAGTCTGACATGTCATCAAATCAGACTGAAGATAGTAATCAGAAATTTGTCCAACATGTCAATAAAGCTACAACATCCTATCAATTAGGATCATCTATCTTTTTCAGAGCAATATTTCTTACAAATGAGAATATTTCAAGCATTAATTTCCACAATAAGGATGGGTTAGCATCTTGCTTCCAAAATAAAAAGTACCCCATCGCAAAAAGAATTTGTCAGAACATACATATTGGGGAAAAGGATTAGGCCTACATGAGCAAGGAATTTTGGAACCCGTACAAGTTCAAGCACATTACAGACATCAGGGTCTTGGCTATTCTTCAGTCAAAAAATCTAATGATGTTAGTGGTCCCTCTTTGATATTGGGGGACACTTTATCTAATACAAACATCAAAATGGGTGTCATGAGTAGTCCCTATCATAAGATTGTTGCCAACTACCCTTCCCTCCACACCCAAAACCATCATTCCCTCATGAATAAACCTTCCATTTGGAACCAAAAAAAGTCTTACAAATCCAAAATCAAATTTCAAAGGTCATGGAATCAATCAAAAATACAAATGGACAAATGAAGCTAAAATGGATCCCAAAAACAAATGGATCAAGTCAAGAAAAGAATGAATTAGGAAAATAAAATATGCCAAATCCAAAATTCAATCAAAATGTGGAGCCACAACACAAGAGGACTCCCACATATAATACATGTCCACCCCCTCCAAAATGGCCATCAATAAAGACATAAAAATGTTGGTTCCAAAAACCATCCTAATCCAACACTCCAAGTTTGGAAAATAAAAATCAATGCATCCAAACGTCCAATCCATGTCTACCATCATCCATCATAATCCTACATCTCTCCTAAAGTCCAAAAATCTCATGTCCCAAATCCATCACATCTTGGTAGAAACTCTCTATCATAAGGACTCTCATGGTACTCTATTATGATGTGTGTATTCTGATAAGGTCAACTCTAGTATCAACAAGGATCATAATGACATCAATCAGCTATATCCAAGCGCTATCATCCTAACAAGGTAACTACTTTAAAAAGGTCATTATTGGCATGCCATGGCACCAGTATCTACATCGGCACCATCAAAAGCTTCAGCATAATCAGTGGTCATCTAAAGCATCAAGGCTATTTGACAAAACCTAAAAATACAAAAGAATGATAAAATAAAATAAAAATCGTCACCTTGATGAAAACTTGGAAAACAAGCATCTGGGTGACACCAAAAAAATAAAAAAATATCAAAAATAGTAAAGGAAAAACTTTAGTCCAACGGTGAAAACTTGGAAAATAGGCACTTTGGATAAGTACCATGGTGAAAACCTGGTATATAGGCACCATGCGTAGTTGATCTTTGCTTCACCATCTACTGTTACTCTGATCGACCCTTATCCCCTTTCCATAATCACAATGACCTGACACATTCATGACATTCATCCTAAGTCATATCCATTCCTGCCATGGTTAGCATTTGGTTGACATCACCCCTTGGATATCATTTCCTTTTACCTTGTGTCTGCCTATCTCTATATCATAGGACTCAGGTAATCCTTGACCTATCTAGGGGCAAGAAATTTTATCATGTAACTACAATGGATGTCGCACATGATCTCACATCCTTAAAAAGTCTTGGAAAAATTCCTAAAAATTTGAAAAAGTCCTGAAAAAAGACAAAAACAATTGAAAATGTCTTGAGAAAACACAAAAACATCCAAATCAATGTCAAAATCCCAAAAATAGAGTCAAATCCAATGTTTATTTGGTCAATCCAATTAGTCCCATCAATCAGTATCTTTTGTCCATGTCTAAACTACGTTGTCTCTGCGCATTTTCCATGTAGGCAAGATTTATCTTTGAATCCCTGAGACATTAGGTCATTATTTCTAGGTTTGTCAAAATAAAATCATGATTCAAACTTTTGTCCTTTGGATAACATCATTGGTCATGTCGAACTACAAGGTCTCTGAGTGCACGATGTAGGCAAGGCCATCAATCAATGAGCCCCCGAGGCTGCACTAGGTCAGTCCATTAGGGTTCATGGCACAACATTTTCACACACATCAAAATTTCTTCAAATCAAGCAAATAATCCATCAATCCTGAGAAAACAATCTATCAAAAATCTATTTCATTAGCAATATTGGTCAATTAAACATATCAACAATGACATGTAATCAAATTCTATCAAGACAATTTAATCTGGCGAAACTTTGGGTTCTTCTTCAAGATGTGTCCTTCTGAAGAGCAACTCTCATCATTTCTTTATGATTTTGGATGTGTCCTTCCTAAGAATTATCCTCATCATCTAGAATTTTGATGGATTCTCCTAGCTTTGAGAATTGATATCCTAGATATCAACATCATTTAGGCTGTGTCCTTCATGAATTTGATATCGCTCAGCGTTTGACAACCTTGATGTTAAAACACTTGACATTCAGACACACTTGGAAAACACTTGGCACTTGTCTTTTGGGTTGACACTCATGATTACTAGTTTTTTAGTGAGATCCTAACAACAAGATTTAGAAAAAGAGCGACATCTCATGATGTTTGTCTTGTCTTTTGACTCTCATGTTACTAGTTTTTCAGTGAGATCTCAACGACAGGATTTAGAAAAAAATGAAGTATCATGATAATTTCTTTTTCATCATGCTACTAGTTTTTTAGCAAGATCCTGGCAACGAGATTTAGGAAAAAAATGATGTATCATGATAATGTTTTTTTCATCATGCTACTAGTTTTTCAGAGAGATCCTGACAAACAAGATTTAGAAAAACAGCGATGTATCAATACAATGGCTTTATTTTTTTTCTTTTGGAAAACATATTGCTAGTTTCTTGAGGATGTCCTGGAAGCAGGATTTAGAGAAGCAATGACATTTCATGGCTTGTCCTTATTTCATGTCTATTGTTATTTGGATTTTTCATCATGTTACTAGTTTTTTAGTGAGATCCTGACAACATGATTTAGAAAAACAACGACATCTCATGATGATGGTTTTATTTTAGAGGTTTTGGCAATCATGTTGCTAGTTTCTTGAGGATGTCGTGGAAATAGGATTTAGAGAAGCAATGATGTTTCATGATTTTTCCTTCTTTTATTTTTTTGCTTGTGATTGGTTATGACAAAAAGACTGGGGAAATTGCGCTCTTCATATGATTCATGATCATCCTTGTCTATGACTACTTTTCTTATGTGTTGGTACAACTTTGCACACCTTGATTTATGTCATATCATGGTGTTTGTTGGCCATCACAACAATCTTCCTACTGATTATTAAAGAGAAACAAATATTAAAGTCCTAGGGTAATGTGTTGAAGGATTTGGTCTAGGAACTAACATGCATCTCCTTTTGTCTTGTCACCTTCTCACGCCCATCTCATATAGGAATTGCATCCACATCATCATCCATATCTCTTACACTAACATTTCTTTGTCTCTTCATATTCTAGTCTTCTCATCGATTTCAAGAGCACACCCATGTTCTTGGAACCCTTTTGTCCTCTCCAGGGGGCATACCACTACCCTCCTCGTCATTCTTCCTCATCTTATTTTGCACTAGGGCATTTTTTTGACTTATTTTCTTTACCACAATGTGATAGGCTGCATTATGAAAAAGAGGGGCAAATGTAGACACATAAAAATGACCTAGGCCTATAAGCTCTATTTTACCACTTTCGTTCTAGCATAATTATGACCTTTAATTATGTCTTTGATCCACATTCAACTATTAATTAAGTAATTCATTATTATTTAACTAATTCATGTCTATTGTATTCTTCATGATTATTAAATAAATACATTATATTTATTTATTCAATACGTCATTAATTGTCTATTGTCTTCTTACAATTAAATAAATTTATTAATTTATTTAATTATCTTTATTCATTTATTCTTCCTAAATATTAAATAAATGAATTTTATTTGTTATTTAATATATCACTAATTCTCACAATTAAATGAATTTATTAATTTATTTAATTATCGGTCATAATCCTTTAAATTAAATAATTATGTTTAATTATTTAATTACCTAATCTCACATTCCTCTCATTTTAAATAAATGAAATTATTTTAAATGATTTTTTTTTATTAACTGTTTCTTCATTTTAGTAAATAATCTCAAAAAAGATTATTTATTGTCACATAAAAACATTATTTTGAATTACTTTAATTTAAAATGATAATATTCTTCCAAAAATAAAGTAATTGAGCAAATTCTTGATTTTCCAAAAATCTGCTTTTCAGTTCATCTCTTATCTTCTTGATTTTTGAAAATCTTTATCTTTTTGACTAATTATCACATTTATTCTCAATCGTCGATTTGATTTTATCAAATGAAATCTTGGCCACTCATTTAACAATCTTTCCCTAACCCTAATTAGGGATTTTCACATGAAATCTCGTCCACTTATTTTAGGCTTTGACAGTTTTTAATCTCGTTCGTCCATGCAAAATTATATGCTTTATAAAATGTCAATTTTGCTCACAATTAAGGCACCAATTTTTATGATTATTATTGCACCATTTCATATTTAGAATCACTTTAATTATTTTTAGGATTTACTTTGAATTTTAAGAATATTCATTTATCATAATCTTCTATCATTCAAACCCTTGAAAACTTGCATAAGACAATGGCATAGTCAATTTGCTCACACAGATCTGAGGGCAACAATCATATGCTACAAGCTAGAAGGTGTTATGGAGGTGAATCATGGAATCTTCGATGGATATCAGGTATAATCATTCTTATTTGATGTTTTCTTTGTGCTTCATAATCTTCTTTGGGTTTTATCTAATATAAACATGCTAAATCCATTAACTCAAAAATAACCCATTGATACACCTACAAAATCCAATTGCCACTTATCAAATGGAGTGATTACTACCTAGGGATAAAGTGGAATCTCATCATATTTGGTTGGTCAACCCATCCTCTAACATTTTTCACAATTCCTTGTATATCTCCCTACATCCTTGTGAAGTATGGGCCAGTGATATCCTATGTTCAAAATATTCATTATTATCCTCTTGACTACAAAATGCCCTCCATAGGGCTCATTGTGACATGTATGCAAAATATAATATGTCTCATCTTCCCTCACACATCTTCTTGTGACATGGTATGGTCTAGTGTAGAACAAACATCCAACAATCCATGAGAAAGGAAAATATTTTCAATGAGCACCCTCCTCTCTTTTGGAGAGAAGTGAGGAGGAAATCTCCCCATGACCAGATAATTAGCTATGTCAACATACTAGGGTGTTTGCACACTAATGGAAAATAAATTCTCATTAGGGAAAGATTCATCTATGACTTGATTGTCCTCTAATGTAGTCAGCCTCAAAAGAAAGTTTCCAACAACATTGGCCTTCCTTGGTTTATCCGTAATGGTTATGTCAAACTCCTGCATTAGCAATAACCATCTTGCTAGCCTATCCAAGATTAGGGGTTTATTCATGAGGTATCTAATGGCTGCGTGATCAATGTGCACAAAGATCTAGCATCCTGTTATGTAGTGCTTGAATTCTTTGAGGCCATAGGTCACTGCCAACATTTCTTTTTCTATCATTGTATAGTTGAATTCAAATCCCTGAAGATTTTTCCTGACAAAATAAATAAAATTTTCAATAGCTCCTTCTTTTTGTTTAAAGATTGATCCTATAGCATATTATGATGCATCTATATGGATGTGAAAAAGAATCTCCCAATTAGGTCCCTTGAGTATACGAGCATGAGTTAAAGTTTCTTTCAATTCAAAAAATTCCTTGTCACGGTATTTTCTCCATTGGAATTCAACATCTTTATTTAGGGGATTATACAATGGTGCTACCATTTTTCTAAAGTCTTTGATGAACCTCCTATAATAACCTTCATTTCCTAAGAAAATCCTAATTTTTTTTGTTTTGCAGGGATAGGCAGATTGGTGATCACCTCAATCTTTGTAGGATCTACTTGAATTCCTTTGTGAGAGATGTAGTGGCCAATAACTAGACCTTCCTACATCATCATGAAACACTTTTCAATTTTTAAAGATAGATTGTAGTCTTCACATATTTTTAGGACTCTCCTAAGATTTTCCAATGTTTCATTGAAATCAGCACCATAGGTAGTGAAGTCATCCATATAGATTTCCATGCAATCATAAGAGATGTCTAAAAATATGCTAATGACTGCCCTATGAAATGTTGCAGGTGCATTGTATAAGCCAAATGGAATTACTGAGTAGGCATAGGTCCCCCATAGATAGGTAAAGGTGGTCTTCTCATGGTCCCCTGGTGCAATTTGGATCTAGTTATAGCTATTGAATCCATCTAGAAAAGAAAAGTATTGCTTTCTTGCAAGTGAGTCCAAAACTTGATCTATGAAAGGTAAGGGAAAATGGTCCTTTTTGGTGGTAGCATTAAGTTCCCTGTGATCAACAAAAAATCACCACTTCCCTCCTTTTTTGGGAAAAATATCCAATGGGGACACCCACTGTCTATTTGAAATGGGGTAGATAAATCTTGCATCTAGCAATTTTTTTAGTTTCCTTTTTACAATTTCTCTCAATGCAGGGCTAATTCTTCTTTGTTGCTACCTCACTAGTGTACAATAATCTCTTATGAATATCCTATGGGTGCAAAGGTTAGGGTCTAGTCTCTTCATATCATGATAGTCCTATGAAAATGCATACTGGTGGGCCCTCACTAAGTTTTACAATGACAGTTGATGTTATTCACTTAGTTTTCTATTGATATTTAGATATTTTCCTTCTCACACCTACAAATCTATAGTTAACTCTACAATGGTTGCTTCACTAATTCTGGGTACCTTAAGTTCATGTGGCAAAAATGTTGAGACATACCTGTTGCTACAAGAATTTTGGCTATAGGAAGAGAAGTTGTAGGAAGAGCGGGTAGGAGTTTCTTCATTGGATCAATAGAATCAGATGCATAAGAGGATGATGCTTCCTCTACCTCAAAATGGTTATGAATTATGTTAGATAATACTTCATCTTCATCTTGAAGCTGCATGAATTTTTTTTTCCTAACACCATAAGTTGTGCCACAAAATTAACTTCCTCAGCCTCTTCACCAACATGTGGCCATACGAGATAATTCTTATCATGGGGTGGATGAGTAGAAGGGTAGAGAAAAGGATTTTTGGTTCTCTTTCCATCAAAAATGGTCATGTCTCATGTCTGACATCCAATATAGGCACTGTTGTTGCTAGCCATGGCCTTCTAGGAATAATGGGGTACCCACCTAGTGTGGCTTTAGGATAAAGAATCATAAAATATGTTGGGTATTCCCAAGAGTCTAGAGTTACCACAAGATCCTCGACTATACCATCAGGCTTAATAGTAGAACTATGAGCAAGCTACAAGAAAATAGGAATAGCTATCATTCTTGCAAAATTTAGTTGTTGTAGGATGTCCATAGTCATTATATTTATTGGTGCTCCCAAATCAATCAGAGAATTCTTTATCTAGATCGCATTTATAAAAAATCCTACCATAGGACTCCCTCGATCATTATATTTGGGAAAAATCACTTTCCCAAGCATGATGTTATCCAACTATCCCACCACATGAATCATAGCGGGGTATTTATTCTTCCTACCTGGCTTCTTAAGGCATGCTTCCTTGATTTATTTTGCATATATAGGAACACATTTTATGGCCTTAAATAGAGGTATTTGGACACATATATACTTCAACTGATCTAAAATAAAAAAATTTGTGTCCTCCTTCATTTCCTTTTGTTGAATCACAATTTCCAACCTCTATGGAAATGGTGGTTCTCATTCAGTCTGCTTGACAGGGACTGATTCAAGATTTCTAGGTGAACTTGGTTGAATGGGGACATTCAGAGGCTCCTATTCTTCCATGGGAAGCTCAATGATAATGGGTGTGCAAGCAGCTGGCAAAGTAGTTCCTGAATGCAAGTTTATGTCACTTACACTCACAACATTTGTAGGGAATTTATTTGGATCAATAGAGTATACCGACTGTTGTGGTTTATTATTTGGGTTAGGTGTCGGTTAAGGTGGTATCTGAGTAGTTTTAGGTGCATTTTAACTTGAACTAGAAGGAGGAGGAATTATAGCAGGTTGTTGGAGCTGAGAAGGTGGCTGCATGTAATTGGTTGTTTGGTTTGGTCATTCCCGTCCTCTCCCCCATTGAAATGTTTGTTTCCAGTTTCCTTGAGGTGGCTACCAATTCCCTTGAGATTGTTGTCACTAGGGTGGATAATTTTTTTGATTGGGCCAAGCATTTGGAGGGTTATTTCAAGGTTGTGGTGGATATCCTCCATAATTGGATGGATATGGGGTTTCCATTGGTTACCAGATGAATAAGAATTGAAATATGGACCAGTACAAGATAGTGGATATTGTGGCATACCTTTTCTTGGAGCCCATGGACTCCTTTGTGCAACATAGTATACTTGATCATCTTCACCCTCAATTGGCTTGAAATTAGGTGACGTCT
The DNA here is from genome assembly GCA_007115665.2 of Sequoiadendron giganteum. Classification (NCBI taxonomy): domain Eukaryota; kingdom Viridiplantae; phylum Streptophyta; class Pinopsida; order Cupressales; family Cupressaceae; genus Sequoiadendron; species Sequoiadendron giganteum. Next base: position 237,732,613 of record CM021101.1, read on the forward strand.
TCTTTTCGTCAATATTAGCTATCATCTTGTATCTATAGTCCTTCTTTTATCTGCAATGAGGGAAATATTCTGCAACATTGCCTTTGTCCCCTCTTGTTTCTTCTTGGCCTAAAGTGTATCCAATTGATTAGCTAGATTGTTTATGATGTCTTTCTTGAATTTTTCTAGTAAGTGAGTAATATCCATCCTTGAGACTCCACTAGTAGATGACTTACCCATGGATGATCAGTAAGCCCTCCCTTTCTTTGAAGCTACCCTAGATTAAATCTGACATATCTTCTTGATATCCTCCCAAGGAACTTGGGTGATATCTCCTCCTCCCATCAGGTCCAAGGTATCTGTATATATATCATTAATTCCTCTTAAGAAAAATAACTTATGTGATTCTTCATTGAGTGTATGGTGTGGAGATTTATATAGGAAAGACATAAACCTCAAAATGTAATCTTCTAGGCTATATTCCTTTTGTTGCATCCTAAAAATTCCATCTCCTCTCATGTCATTGCCCCTGCAATAATCCTTGTATTTACCAAGGAAATTTGTCTTCATGTTCTCCCAAGTCTCCATAGTATTTTTTCCTAGGCTCATGAACCATCTTAATGCAGCCTTAGTACCTTAGATATTAGAGTGCATGACTCCTGCAAAGGTCTATATTCTATTTTTGAAGGAGAAGCATCTTTCTTTTAAACTAGAAAGTATTGTTTCAAGTTTGAATCCTTCCCTTAAGACCCCTCTTGAATTTTTCAATGCTTATCAGATTTATCCTCCTGAAATGAAGAATTTTTTATGTGAATTCTACTTGCATAATTATGCTATGATCCAATACCATGATTGAAATTCACTGTTGTATGTTGGAGATGTCCAATTAAGGGAATTTATGTCATGGATACAAAATGAAATTAGTTGGGGAAAAAATTTCATGACTTATAGGAAAATTGAATCCAACACTCCCTGTCCATCAGGCTTGAATCTATAAATCTAGGAGACATTTTTAGGGATTGGCACATAATTATTTACCAACCAAGCTATGGCAATATGATCATGTCTAAGAGAGAAGCAATTTATAAAGAATATGAGGAGGTAGCAAAAACCATAGGGTAATATATAATGGGATACCTATCACAAAGGTGGAACAACCTAACTAATGAATTGAATCTAGATGAGCCTCACTCTATGCAAAACTATTCTACAACACTTAAAAAAGTTGATAGATATATACAGATTGGAAGGACAAAGGGACAATTTTGGCTTCCACTGACTTTTCAGCCACCTATCCTATTGTAGCATGTGCCAAATTTTAGGTATTAATAGTATGATATAGTTGTAGAGATTGAAAGATGGAGCAAGTTGGACAGGAAAAAAGGGTTCTATTAGGACCCTAATTCATGCACAACAAGAATTGATGTAGGGCAGTTAGCAGTTGCAAATTTCAGGGTATTGACTAAGCAAAAGAACAAATCTTCCTCTACTAGAGGACCAAGAAAACCTTAGTTTGGGGGGAGTGATGAGTCTAGTTTATGGTTCAATTTTGATAGATTTTACTATCCATTTGTTGCAGTTTTCATAGACTTTGATTCTTGGATGTTGAACCTTTTTATGATATTTCCTCAAAACCATAGACATTTGGCATAAAATTATTTTTGTAACCTTTAAATGACATTGACATGCTTTATGAACTATCTATGTTATTTTTACATGTGGATTAATGATGTTCACTTTAAAATAGTTACAAATATGCAGTTGTGTGTACTAATATTTTCATGTAGATATAATTAGAGGCTTGCAATTGAGGAAGATTCCACCAGTTGGTTATTCACCATAACAATCAACAAGGTGATCATTCAAAGGTCAATGGAGGGAAGAATATCGATGGCAAGGGATTCCTCATTTAAATCAAAATTGTAACCACCTTTTAAATGGTCTTAATTTTTTTTTGAGAAAATATAGGCATTACTGTTGTACTAAATTTGCATTAAGGCAAAAATACTTGACCAGATTCTATGCATGTGTAACTGCCTCTCAACTTTTCATGCTTTCCCTAAAGTGGATTCCTAATTTTTTGGATTTGATCACCTTGCTAGGTGATTATTTAGTAGCTTCTTTTCCTATAATTAAGACTTAGATGCTCCTTCTTAGGGATGTTGCTTAAATCTAATGATGTACTTGCATTCTTAGTTTTTCAGTAATACAGTCATGTTGCTCGATTGTACACATGTTTTCCAATGAATAAAATGAAGTTATAAGTTTGTGAATATAAGTTTACATTTTTTTTAAGGGATACTCATCCAAGGGGCCCCACTTGGTGGGAATACTATCCTTTAGTTTAGTTATTATTTTTTGTTCGGTAATTAGTTAAGAATCTGACACTATCTATTCCTGCAGCCACTAGAATTCCATTCTATGACTATTCTTGCAGCCAAAGAAGATAGAGTAGTTTCCTATTTTTTCACTTAGATTTTAATTTTTTTCATGCAATTCAACTTAGTATAGTTATTGGTTGTTTCTCAACTCTTATCTTATTTCCTTCCAAGCAATTTACTTTCAGCATTGTGTCTTTCTTAGCTATAGGATGAATGTGGCTACATTGGATTCCTAGTGCACATAATATGTTGACTCATTTCAATTTTACATCCCTTGATTCAAAATTTAAATGCACCTTCATGATGATTGAGATAGATATTTAGGTTAGATGTCCAATCTTTGAATCACAACTATAAGGGCTTAGTTGTTAAATCATTGTAGGAGGCCAACATTTTTGGTGTCATTGTTGAGGATGGTGTCAAACTAGGGAGTTCTTTGGAGTCATTGATATTTTTTCTTGCTGTATTATTTTTGGAAGTTTTTTCTTAGTATATCCCTCATTTAGGAAAGTAATGACCCCCTTATTCTTTTTCCAATTCTTTGTGTAAGTTGGCTGATACTGAGTTGATACCATATGCATAGAGGGAGGAGGAGAGATGCTCATGGGAGATTCATTTCTAACAATCTTGATCCATTCTAGCTAGTTGAGTATAAAAACCTACCAAGAGACGAAGAAGAAGAAGAGCCACGCCTCTTTATTGATGCATTTTTGGATCTGACCAGTTCTGAAGTTTCCTTTGAAGATCAAAATCTGATTGAGAACCCCTTTGCTTTGGAACTTTTTCAGAAAAGCATGGGTGGTGCAAATAGAAACAGACCTAACCAACCATATTTTCCTTTCCCCATTGCTCATCAGAATGAAGTAGACAACCTAAAAAATATCCCTCCTTCAATCCTTCCTAAGTTTTATGGACTTGTCATGTGAGATCTTGATACATTCTTGTTCGAGTTTGATATACTTTGCAGGAGTTATGACTATGCCACTAATGCCCATAGGCTTAATCTATTCCATACCACCTTGAAATAAGTTGCATTAAGATAATTCATGAGCCTAGGCAAAAATTGTAGACACATAAAATTGACCTAGACCTGTGAAATCAATTTTCTCCACAATTCTTCTAAACATAGTTAAAATATTTAATTATGTCCCTTCGTCCAAATTCATCTATTAATTAAATAATTCTTAATTATTTAATTAATTCACATCTCTTATTCTTCCTGACTATTTCAATAAATAAATCATATTTATTTTATTTAAATACGCCACTAATTCCTAGTATCTTTTTTAATTAAATAAATCATTAAATTTATTTAATTAGTCCATCATTTCCTCTTGATTATTTAAATAAATAAAATTTATTTATTTAAATACGTCCCTAATGCTAATGTTTTCTCATAATTACATAAATCCCCCATAATTTATTTAATTATTGGTCCACTTCCTCCACAATTAAATAATTGAAACCAATTATTTAATTGTCCTATTTAAGTCTCCTCCAAATTTAAATAAAAACATTTATTTAAATTTCCCTCTTTCTAAGTAAATAATTTTAAATTATTATTTATTGTCACATTGCCCCACCACTTTTGCATTAAATTAATTTTTAATTTAAAAGGTCCACATCACCTCTTGTGGGAATTAATTTTAGATTTCTATTTTAATCTCCCACTTTCCTCTTTTTTTGTCCCACCTCTTCTTCTCACTTGCATTCTCCACTTTTGATTTGATTTTTCCACAATCAAATCTCAGCCCTTCACTTCAAATTCTAACCTAATGTTCCCTAACCCTAATTGTGGGTTGTCATATTCAATCTTGTCCATTAATTCTAGGTCATTTGTCAACCTTCAATCTTGACCATTCCTCCAAAATTGCATTTTCTATAAAAAGGCAATTTTTCTCTCATTTTTTGACCTCATGTAATCTTGTTTTAGGCACTCTTGACAGTTTAGTATTTTGGCATCTTGACATTTTGATATATTTTAGGCATACTTTAGTCTTTTCTTACTAGTTGCATAGCTGCATAATCTAGCATTTTGATTCAACTCCTTCAACATTTTCTTTGGTCCTTGCTTGGTCATTGTTGCTCACACAAAATTTGAGGGAAAACTACATGTTGCAGCAAATACAGAAGGTGTAATGGAGATTAATCATGAAGGTTGAAGAATTATGGTAAACCCTTTCCTTTTTTTTCATATTTTTCTCCTATGTGCTCCATTATTTACTTTGGGTTTGGTTTATTATGCTCTAATCTACTAACTTGAAATTTTAACCATAGTTACATAAATACTATGGAGACTTGGGAGGACATGGAGACAAAGTTCCTTGAGAAATATGAGTATTGGAGGGGTAGTGACATGAGAGGAGATGACATTTTTAGGATGCAACAAAAGGAAGATGAGAGCCTAGAATATTATATTTCAAGGTTTATGTTTTGCTTATAGAAATATCCACACCATACACTCAATGAAGAATCAAAAAAGATACTTTTCTTAAGAGGAATTAATGATAGCTACACAAATGTCTTGGACCTGATGGGAGGAGGAGATATCACCCAAGTTCCTTGGGAGGATATAAAAAAGATATGTCAAAACTATTCTAGGGAAACTTCAAATAAATGGAGGGTTTACCAATACTCCATGGGTAAGGCATATACCAATGGAGTTTCAAGGATAAAGATTACTCACTTACTCATAGACTTCAAGCAAGAAATCATAAAAAATCTAGCTACTCAACTGTATACACTTCATGCCAAGAAGAAACAAGAGGAGGCAGAGGCAATGTTGGTAGAATATTGCCCTCATTATAGACAAAAGAAGGATTGTAGATGTAAGACAATAGCTAATATTGATAGCAAGTAGACAACACCCAAGTTCAAGCCAATCTAGGGTGAAGATGATCAATTCTAATATGTTGCACAAAGGAGGCCATGGGCTCCAAGACAAGGTATGCCATGAGATCTACTATCTTTTGTCGGGCCATATTTCAATTCTTATTCATCTAGTAACCAATAGAAACTCCCATATCCATCCAATTGTGGAGGATATCCACCATAGCCTTGGAATAACCCTCCGATTTCCTGACCCAATCACCAAACTGACCACCCTAGTGGTATCAACCTTAGGGGAATTGGTAGCAATTTCAAGGAAATTGGCAACCACCTCTAGGAAACTAGCGACAAACATCTCAATGGAGGGGAGGACAACAACGGACAAACCAAAACAACCAATTACATGTAGCCACCTTCTCAGCCCCATCAACATTCTATAATACCTCCTCCTTCTAGTTCAAGTTCAAATGAACCTAAACCTACTCAGCTACTAGCTCAACCCACACCTAACCAAAATAATAAACCACAACAATAGTTGATATACTCTACTAATCCAAATCAATTCCCTGCATATGCTATGAGTGTAAGTGACATCCACTTGAATTTAGGAACTACTCTATTAGCTTCTTCCACACCCATTATCACTGAGCTTCCTATGGAAGAAGAGGAGCCTCTGAATGTCCTCATTCAACCAAGTGACCCTAAAAAAGACTAAACCAGTCCTAGTCAAGTAGACTAAACCAAAACCACCATTTCTCGAGAGGTTGGAAACTGTGAAAGAAAGGGAAGAGAAGGAGGACACAAGTTTTGAAACTTTAGATCAGTTGAAGCATATATGTATCCAAATACCTCTATTTTAGGCAATAAAACATGCTCCCATATATGGCAAAGCAGTCAAGGAAGCATGCCTTAAGAAGCTAGACAAGAAGAAGAAAGACCCCACTACGGTTCATGTGGTGGGACACCTTGCTAACATCATGCTTTGGAAAGTGATTTTTTACAAATATAATGATCGAGGGAGTCCTATGGTAGGAGTTGTTATAAATGGGATCTAGATAAAAAATGCTCTAATTGATTTGGGAGCATCAATAAATGTAATGACTAAGGATAGCCTACAACAACTAAATGTTGCAAGAATGAGACCTACTCCTACTATCCTGCAGTTTGCTGATAGTTATACTATTAATCCTAATGGTATAGTAGAGGATCTTGTGGTATCTCTAGACTCTTGGGAGTACCCATCAGATTTTATGATTCTTTTTTCCTAAAGCCACATTAGGCGAGTACCCTATTTTCTTGGAAGGCCATGATTAGCAACAAAAGATGCCTATATTGGATTTTGGATAGGATACGTGACCATTTATAATGGAAAGAGTACCAAAAATCTTGTTCTCTACCATCCTGCTTAGCCATCCCATGATAGGAATGATCCTGTATGGCTACATGTTGGTGGAGAGGCCGAGGAAGTTAATTCTCTAGCACATCGTATGATGTTAGGTAGAAGTTATTTCATGTAGCTTCAAGATGAAGATGAAGTATTATCTAACATAATTTAGAACCATTATGAGGTAGAGGAAGCATCATCCTCTCATGAATCAGATTTTGTTGATCCAATGAAGACACTCCTACTCGCTCTTCCTGCAACCGAACTTCCTACAACCAAAATTCCTATAGAAACAGGTATGTCTCATACATTTTTGCTACATGACCTCAAGGTAACAAGCATTAGTGAAGCAACTATTATAGAGTTAAATACACAAGTGCATGTGTCAGGATGAAAATATCTAATTATTAAGAGAAAACCAAGTGAAGAACAACAATTGTCATTGGAAAACTTATTGAGGGTCCACCAGTATGGATTTGCATGAGAGTATCATGATATGAAGGGATTCGACCCTAAAATTTTCAGTCATAGGATATACATAAGAGATGATTGTACACTAGTGAGTCATCCATAAAGATGAATTAACCCTGCATTAAGAGAAATTGTAAAAAGGGAACTACATAAATTGCTAGATGCAGGATTTATCTACCTCATTTCATATATCCAGTGGGTGTCCTCATTGGTGATTATGCCCAAAAAAGGAGGGAAGTGGTGAGTTTGTGTTGATTACAAAGAACATAATGGTACCACCAAAAATGACCATTTTCTCTTACCTTTCATAGATCAAGTTTTGACTCACTTACAAGAAAGAAATAATTTTCTATTCTAGATAGATTCAATGGCTATAACTAGATCCAAATTGTACTAGAGGAATAGGAGAAGACAACCTTTATTTGTCCATGGCAGACCTATGCCTACTCAGTACTTCCATTTGGCTTATGTAATGCACTTGCAACTTTTTAGAGGGTAGTCATTAGCATATTTTTAGACATCTCACATGATTGCATGAAAACCTATATGGATGACTTCACTACATATTGTGTTGATTTCAATGAGGAATTATAAAATATTAGGAGAGTCCTATAGAGATTTGAAGACCACAATCTATCTTTAAATAGTGAAAATTTCTTCATGATGATGTAGGAAGGTGTAGTTATTGGCCACTACATCTCTCACAATGGAATTCAAGTAGATCCTGCAAAGATTGAGGTGATCACCAATCTGCCTATCTCGGCAAAACAAAAAGATGTTAGGAGTTTCTTAGGACATGAAGGTTATTATAGGAGGTTCATGAAAGAATTCAACAAAATGGAAGCACCATTGTATAATCTTCTAACTAAATATGTTGAATTCCAATGGACATAGGACTATGACAAGGTATTTTCTGACTTGAAAGAAACTTTAACTCATGCTCCTATACTCAAGGGACCTAATTGGGAGCTTCTTTTCCACATCCATACAAATACATCAGACTATGTTATAGGAGAAGTTTTAGGACAAAAATAAGGAGATATTGAAAATACTATTTATTTTGTCAGCAAAAATCTGCAAGGAGCTGAATTGAACTATATAGTGACAAAAAAAGAAATGTTGGTAGTGATCTATTCCCTAAAAAAATTTAGGCACTAGATAACAGGCTACCAAATATTTGTGCACACCGATCATGTAGCCATTAGATACCTCATGAATAAACCCCTAATATTAGGTAGGCTAGAAATATTGTTATTGTTGGTGTAGGAGTTTGACATAACCATTGTGGATATAACAGAGAAGACTAATGTTGTTGCAGAGTTTCTTTCGAGGCTGACTACATCATAGGACAATCAAGTAATAGATGAGTCTTTCCTTGATGAGAATTTATTTTACATTAGTGTGTAGACACCCTGGTATGCTGACATAGCTAATTATCTAGTCATAGGGAGAGTTCCTCCTCACTTCTCTCCAAAAGAGAGGAGGGTGCTCATTGAAAAATGTTTTTCTTTCTCATAGATTTCTAGATGTTTGTTCTACACTGGATCAGACCATGTCATGAGGACATGTGTGAGGGAAGATGAGACATATGATATTTTGCATTCATATCACAATGAACCTTGTGGAGGGAATTTTGTAGCAAAGAGGACAACAATGAATATTTTGAACACAAGATATTACTGGCCCACACTCCACAAGGATGTAGGGAGATACACAAGGAAGTGTGACAGATGCTAGAGGATGGGCTGCCCAACAAAATCTGATGAGATGCCACTTTACTCCTAGGTATTAATCACTCCATTTGATAAGTGGGGATTGGATTTTGTAGGACCCATTGATCCTCCAACAAATGGTAAATCCTATATCTTGGTACGTATTGATTATGTAACCAAGTGGGTAGAAGTTAAGGCCATGAAGCATGCAAGAGATAATAAGGTTGCAAAAATTCTTGATGAGAAATTTTTCACATGGTATGGGGTTCCAAGAGAGATAGTGACTGATCAAGGGGATCAATTCACTTCAAAATTTGTTACAACACTAGCTATTGAGTACAATATTAGGCACAAGAACTCTACTCCTTATCACCCTCAGGCCAATGGCCAAGTTGAGATGACAACTAGAGAAATTGAAGCCATTTTGACCAAAATAGTGGCTATCCATAGAAGGGATTGGGAAATCAGACTACTAGAAGCCATTTAGACCTACAAAACTACCTAGAAAACAACTATGAGATTCACTCCATTTGAGTTATTTTATGGAGATACAACTATGATGACCATTGAATTTGAGTATAAGTTTCTTAAGACTGTAGTAGACTTGGGATGGATATCTCTGAGGCACAAAGGGACAAAATCATGCAGTTGAATACTTTGCATGAGATGATGAAGGAAACCTTGCATCACATAGAGGTAGTGCAAAATCAGATAATAAAGTGGCATGAAAAATTCATAAAGGATAAGAAATTCCAGCCAAGTGACTGGGCACTTCTCTATGACTCAAGGTATCAAGATAATGTAGGAAAATTGCAGACAAGGTGGCTAGGACCATATGAGGTTGCTGAAGTCTTTTTCAATGGATTTGTTCAGCTCACTACCATTGACCCTGATAGATTCAAGCTGCTTGTCAATGGTCATCTCCTCAGGTTGTATCACAAGCCAAATTTCAAGGAGGAATTCATGTAGCAATTCACTCAGCATGCAACACTCAAAATTCTTGCAGCCAAAGGAAGCGGACCTAGTGTCCCTCCTTCTAGATAACTAAGGTATGTAACTCGTCATAATAAAGAATTCCACTTTTGTGGGGGTCCACTTCTTCACCCATCTACCCATCCATATCCACCTTTCTATCTCTTCCTTCATGCCACCATCATTTCACTTCATTCCATTTCACCTCATTCCGCTCCACTTTCATTAATTTCTCAACTAATTTCTTAAAAGTGACCAATACTTTCTCCATAATCCTTGAAACAAATCTTCTGAGAATTTAGGTACGTGCGCATCAATTTTCTATATCTTAATTGTCTTTTAGTAAATTCATTTAATTGATGTACATTAATATAGACATTTTGTATAACATGTAATTATTTCCTACCCCTATCAAATTTTCATTACCACCTTACATGTGAGGATACATGTGCAAATTTAGGTTTGGGGGGAAAGTGTGAATATCATGTCTGTGTGTCTATCCATATTGGTTCACGTTAGCAAAGTTTAAATTATTGAGCCAATTTGAATTCTGAGTGAGATGACAGCTCACATGTAAAATGACATCAACCATCACCATTTTTATTGATCATAGCTTTCATTTATTACTCTTTTATTTCCTTTATTGCTCATGTCATAATCTTAAGCCAAAAAGGTAAAATTTATATGACACTGGCATTGGAAATTTAGCAACAAGGAGAAGTTTAGCTTTCAGATGAAGATTGTAGGAAGGGAAAAGCTAAAAATAAAATGGCAAAAAAAGAAGTGTCAATCTCTAAGAAATGTAAGGTTGACATTGTTCTTCCTACTGCTAAAGAAAAACATGAAAGCCCTCCTAGAAAATCAAGACCAGCTAGGCCAACCTTTGGTGTATCTCCAAAGGAAAGACCTAAGCCTAGAGAAACATCATAGGAGGATACAAAATCTCCAATGGGGCAGGCGAAAGTCAAGGAAAAGGACATATTTGAGGAAGCAACAAACATAACATTGATAGATCTTGCTGACATCATAGAAAAAGTTGAAATCTAGGAGTATGAGGAAAATCAAGAGCTCCTATAGGAAGAGCAGAAGCAAGAGCTCCCACAACAAGAGAAAGAGCAGGAACAAGAGGCTCTACACCTAGAACTGGGAGAATAGTCAACACCCCTACAACCAGAATTGGTTGAACAAACAAAATCCCTATAGATGGAGCTATACGAAGAGAAAGAAAAAGTGCCACAATTTTTTTTGGTAGGAATACATAAGCCCTCTAATTTTTCAATGCACATGGTAGCCATGAACTTATGGAAATAAATTCAAAGGAGGAAAAAATAATGGAAAGAGAAGAAACATAAGTTAAAGAGGGAAATTCAAAAGAGAGATGAAGAGATTGAAGATAAGAATGAAGAAATTGTTTCTTTAAAGGAAAAGTTGGATAATATGGCAGCCTTAGTACCTTAGATATTAGAGTGCAAGACTCCTCCAAAGGTCTATGCTCTTTATTTGAAGGATAATCATCTTTCTTTTAAACTAGCAAGTATTTTTTTAGGTTTGAATCCTTCCATTGAGACTCTTGAATTTTTCAATGCTTATCGGATTGCTCCTCTTGAAATGAATAATTTTGTGTGTGAATTCTACTTGCATAATTATGTTGTGACCCAAGACCATGATTAAAATCCACTATTGTATGTTGGATATGTCCAACTAAGGTTATTTATGTCCTAGATATAGAACTCAATTAGTTGGGAAAAATAGTTCAAGACTTATAGGCAAATTGAATCCAACACTCCCCTTTCCATCAGGGATGAATCTAGGAATCCAAGAGACATTTTTCAGGGATTGGCATAGAATTCTTTACCAACCAAGCTATGGCAATAGAATCCTTTCTGAGAGAAAATATTTTATAAATAATATGAGGAGGTAGAAAAAACCAAAGGGAAATCTGTCATGGGATACCTGTCACAAAGGTGGAGCAACCTAACAGCCTAATGTGCATTAAAAATTTAGAGGGCTTATGTATTCCTACCAAAAAAATTCCTGGAAATTTTTCTTGCTCCTTCGTATAGCTCCAACTTTAGGGATTTTGTTTGTTCAACCAATTTCAGTTGGAGGGGTGTTGACTGTTCTCCAAGTTCTGGTTGTAGGGCCTCTTGTTCTTGATTTTGCTCTTGTTGTAGGAACTCTTGCTTTTGCTCTTGTTGTAGGAGCTCCTTATTTTTCCAATACTCCCAGGTTTCAACTTTTTCTATGATGTCAACAAGATATGTCGACCTTATGTTTGCTAGTTCCTTAAATATGTCATTTTCCTTGACATTCACCTACCCCATTGGAGATTTTGTATCCTCCTATGATGTTTATCTAGGCTTTGTGCTTTTCTCTAGAGATACACCAGAGGCTGGCCTAGTTGGTCTTGATTGTATAGGAGGGATTTCAATTTTTTCTTTAGCTATAGGAAGTACAGTGTTAGCCTTTCATTTATTAGAGCTTGGCACTTATTTTTTTGTCGTCTTTTTTTAGCTTTTCCCTTTCTACAATCTTTTTCTGAAAGCTAAATTTATCCTTCCTGTAAGGCTACTAAATTTCCAACACCAATGTCATTTGAATTTTACCTTTTTGGCTTAAGATTATGATAGGAGAAATAAAGGCAATAAAGGAATAATAAATGAAGGCTATGATCAAGAAAAATGGTGGTAGTTGATGTCATTTCACATGTGAGTTGTTGTCTCACTTAGAATTCAAATCGGCTCAAAAATTTAAACTTTACTGACATGAACCAATATGGATAGACACATGGACATGTTATTCACACTTTCTCCCCCAACTTAAATTTTCACATGTGTCCTCACATGTGAGGTGGTAATGATGATTTGATAGGGGGAGGGAATAATTACATGCTATAGAGAATGTCTATATTAATTTACAAAAAATAAATGAATGTACTAAAAGACAATTAAGATATAACAAATTGATGTACACATACCTTAATTATTGGAAGATTTTTTGCAAAGATTATCGAGAAAGTACCGATCACTTTTAAGAAATCAGTTGAGCAATTAATGAAAGTGGAGTGGAATGATGTAAAATGGAATGAAGCAAAATGATGGTAGTGTGATGGAAGAGGGAGAAAGGTGGATATGGATGGGCAAATGGGTGAAGAAGTGGATCCCCACAAAAGTGGAATTATTTATTATGACAAGTTATGTTAGTGTAATTAATATTTAATTACACTTGCATAACTTTACTTAGATTTGCTTAAGTAATAATTAGTTTACTTAATTAATAAGTAAGCTTTATTTAGTTGAGCTATTTTTAGGTCAACATTAGAGTTGCATACATTGCTTTTATAAAGCAATTCTCTTATTGTAATTTCTTAATTCTGAATATTATCAATTTGCACATTTCATGCAAAGCTCTGCTTTTTTGATGTTTTCTCTTATGTGGAAGGTGTTTAGGTTTTCATGTCTAATCTAGGGTTTCTAACATGGTATCAGAGCCTTGACATGCAGCCCCTTCTCAAATTCTAGAGAAATTCATCGCATAGTTTGTTCGGGATTCCTCGAGGGTATCATGCCTTGAGTTTATTTATGCAATGTCTTGGATCAAATTGGGCTTCATCATTGGATTTAGAGCACTGGAAAAAGTTAGGAATGACTTTTATTTTTCTGATTTTCATCATCATTGAAGAAATCTGTGAGGGTTTCAAGATCGGTGATTTTTTGCAAGCTCTGGAGGTAGCTGATTTTTTAGAGCATTTTGAGCATGAACGGAGGTCACCATCACATTCACAGTGGCCAAAAACCCTAAGAACACCTATCATTTCATTGAATTTGGAGCAGTTGATTTCTGAGGCAAAAAAAGTTTGCCAGGGAGGCCGTACGGCCTTCTCAGCACACACTCCGAGGTTGAAACGACACAAAAATTACAAAAAATTAAAAAAAAAAACAAAGTTTTTTGTGCGGCCAAAGTAAAAATTTGGGCACCACCTGGCAGCCACCCGAGTGTCACCCATGTGCCACCTAGTGGCACAGCTCCGCTCCTTGACCGCTCGGCCCACGCCAGCCCCCGTGGGCTCTAGTGCGAGCAACTCCGGTCACATGGGGGACCGAGCGCTATTTGCCCAGTGCCCGGTTGGCCCCTTCAGCACATGCATAGTCACATGGGTGACTAGGGGCTCCGCCCCAACCCCCTGCCCACCAACCCTTGGTCGTGCACAGGACCAGGGGCCGAAATATTTTTAGCCCCCTGGGCTACTTGTAGGCCTTATTGGCCAAATTGGAGCACTTTTACAAAATCGGGCATAACTTTGGCATACAGTGTTCTTTTTTTGCAAACGAGATACCATTGGAAATCTGATTCTGACATCGATCTCGTGGTGTTAGTATTTATTTTTAATTTTTCTCCAGTTTAATTTTGCTGGTCCTTGAACATAGAACTTGTGTTTTTCACTCTAGAGGGCATATCTTTTGACTCGGTGATCCTTTTTTTGCCATTCTTGCGGCATTGGAAATCTGGTTCAATCCTCTACATAGATATGAGGTCTATTTTTATTTTCTATTTGTGCATGTTTAGGAATTCTCTCCTTTTTCAGTCATTGGAGATTGTAATAAATAAACTAATATAAAGTTCCATCGGGGGGGTTTCTTGCATAATAATCTTCATTGTGTTTTGATGACAACTCGAATGGGTTGTAATATGGTTTCTTAGTTTCTTTTGGCCATTTTTTTGTCTGAGCTTGACACATATCAGATTCATTTTGGTTCACACTTTAGATTGAGAGCCTATGGTTAATGATCCGCATCAGATCCATCTCAGTTTGAGGGCCACTTAAATTATGGTTAATGTTCTAGAGTCTTTATGGTACTTTTTCCTATGGAAGAGTTTCAGTCTTATTTTGATATTGACATCGAGATACACGGCTTCCATATTTTTTCATCATTCATATCATCTACTGTTGCTTTATGGATTCCAGGGTTGTTCCAGTTTGGAGTGTTCGAGTGTTCTGTGGCATTGGGTTTGCTGTTGCTTTTATCATGATTCCTTGAGTCAATCAGTGACTCTCATCTGGTTTTAGTAGTAGACAGAAGTATATTTCCTTGCTTGCCAGATTGCAGTTCTAGTGTTACTCCATAGTGTACTTCCAGTGCTTCTTTGCAGCAGTCATCTCATTGTAGGGGGGGTTGTCCCACTGGGTTTTCCTTCTCTACCTCATTATTGCATTTTTACATGGGTATCTGATTAGGCCTTGTTGCCAGGACCCATTCATGATTTCTTGCATTCATCTTAGTTTTAGGTGCATGCTTTTTTTTTAGTCTCCCTAAGTTGAACTTATGGGGGGGTGTTAGTGTAATTAATATTTAATTACACTTGCATAACTTTACTTAGGTTTTGCTTAGGTAATAACTAGTTTACTTAATTAATAAGTAAGTTTTATTTAGTTGAGTTTTTTTAGGTCAACATTAGGGTTGCATACATTTCTTTTATAAAGCAATTCTCTTATTGTAATTTCTTAATTATGAATATTATCAATTTGCACATTTCATGCAAAGCTCTACTTTTTTGATGTTTTCTCTTCTATGGAAGGTGTTTAGGTTTGCATATCTGATCTAGGGTTTCTAACAAGTTACATACCTTAGTTAGCCAGAAGGAGGGAAACTAGGTTCATTTCATTTAGCTATAGGAGGTTCGGGTGTTGCATGCTAAGTGAATTTATACAGGAATTCCTCCTTGGAAGTTATCTTATGATACAACCTGAGGCAATGACAATTGACAAGCAGCTTAAATATTACAAAGTTAATGGTAGTGAGCTGAACAAATCCATTTGAAAAGACTTCAACAACCTCATATGGTCCTAGCCACCTTGTCTAAAATTTTACTACATTATCTTGATACCTTGTGTCATAGAGTAGTGCCCAATCACCTAGATGGAATTTCTTGTCCTTTATGAGTTTTTCATGCCACTTTATACTTTGATTCTGCACTACCTCTATGTTATGTAAGGTTTCCTTCCTCATCTCATCTAAAGTATTGAGTTGCATGATTATATCCATTTCTGCCTTAGAGATATCCATCTCCAAGTCTACTGCAGTCCTAAGAGTCTTATACTCAAATTTAATGGGCATTGTAGTTGTCTTTCCATACATCAACTCAAATAGAGAAAATTTTGTAATTGTTTTCCATGTAGTTTTGTAGGCCCAAACAGCTTCTAGTAGCCTGTTTGCCTAGTCCCTTCTATGGATAGCCACTTTTTTGGTCAGAATGGCTTCAATTTTTCTTGGTCACCTCAACTTGGCCTGAGGGTGATAAGGAGTAGACTTCATGTGCCTAATGTTGTTGTAAGTGGTGAATAAGGTGTAAATCACAAAACACTTCTTAATATGACATTATATCAAAGATCAAACAAATTGAAATAACTCAAAGCAATAATCTACTGAAAGCATCATATTGTTCTCTATCTCCAAAGATTTATTAAATCACTGTGGCTCTTAGATTATGAGTGCACTATGATTGTTAAAATGATAATTCAAAGAATGAGATAGATGCTAAATACAGGAAACTGATCCTATATGATGATTTCTAAATGATTAAACATGAAAATGGACAAATGAAGAGCTACAGGAGGTAGCCATGATATGAAAGCTCGATTGCTTGATGTTGAATGTTGAATGTTGGATGCTTGAATTCCTGTAGGGTAAGAGTGCATAAGTTAGATTATCTGGATCCTTTTCTTAGTTCAATGAGGTTGTATTTATAGAATTCCTAGTTGTAGAAATGCATAGGGAAGGCATTGAGAGGCTTGGATTCAATCTAGAGGATTGAATGGTGAAAGATGGAGGAGATTGAGAGAATTTTGGTGATTGTCTCTACCCATGAAAACACTAGGCAAGAGAAGAGGAAAGATTGATGGAGGAGGATTGAGAGAAGAATTTGGAATTTGTCTCCAATTTGTCTCCAAAACTTCCCATGAAGTTTCAAAGCATTAATTGTCACATATTTTAGACATAAATTAGACATGGGATATCTAATTCATTTTTGAGAAAATATAGATGGAATATTCTTTATGCTTTAATTCAAATATTTTGATTTATTTAAATTAGCAAAAGAGGGATAAATAGTTTAATAAAATGAACTATAGAAGTTGTTTATTAAATTAAATAGAAGAATATGGCAATTAATCAATAAAGTGTTTGATCTTTATTTAATTAATTTAGGATTTATGTGATAGAATAAAATGGGAAAATGATAATTAAATCAAACAAAGTATTTAATTTTTTTTATTTAATTAAGATGAATTTAAATGCGAACTATATAAATAAATGTTCTATTTATTCAAACAGTAGAGAAAATTAGGATAATTAATCAAATAATTCATATTTAATTAATCGGATGCTCTAGACCAATTTTAGGTGTATACATTTTGCCCCTCTTCGAAGTGATGTGTTTACGCGTTGCTTCGAAGAAAATTTTTACTACTACTACCAGGATTGATGATATAAAAATAATTCCATATGCCCCAGACATGCCCCATATATTGATTTTCAGATGATTGTCAATAATATACCCCCTCGAGAGATAAGTTAATGATTTGATGATTTTTAGAATTTTTCAAATTTTTATGATTTTATGATGATTCGATGATGATTTGATGAGGAAATAATTTATCTCCTGAAAAATGATGAAGAAATATAGCCCACAAATGAATTTCAATTAATTTCATGGATAAAATTAATCAAAATATGATAAAACCCTTCAAAAATCCCTTTTCAAAAGTTATATATAGTCCAAAAGGTCATTTTCAAAGTCATTTGTACTTTTGAGTTTGAAAATCCTTGTGATAGAGACATTTCAGCCAGCTGGAGCAGGATGCCAATCCCTTACCACACTCACTGTTTTGAGCACGTTCGACATCACCAATGGCTGGTCGTGTATGGACCTCCGATATGTACCCCTTATCCTCATTTTTTGTGAAATTCTATTTTTTATGCATTTTATAGCTTTAGGTGTAATTTTCCTGTTTTAGCGCTTTCAAGCCGCATTGTAGCACTTTCACTCTAATGTAGCGCTTTCAGTAAGTAGATTAGCACTTTGAGATTTAGCGCTTGTGTTAAATTCTCTAGCACTTTTGATGATATAGCGCTTAGGTAGTGAATTTTAGCGCTATGATGTCAGATTTTAGCGCTTTGAGAGTTCTAGCACTTTGATTTGGTTGATTAGCGCTTTCATGATCTGTTTTAGTGCTTCTGGTAAAGTGGCACTTTGATGGACTACTTTAGCGCTTTGGCATGGTAAAACAATGCTTAGGGTAAAAAAGCACTTTTGATGCCTATTATAGTGCATCAGAGTGCTGAAGTAGCACTTTTGAGATTTAGCACTTTCATATCAAAATTGGAGATTTTGACTTAGGTAACATTGATTTCGTCACTTCTGATCATGTCCATTCTTCAGTTTGGTATGAATGATAATCCAAATTCTTGAAGTTGGATTGTGATGATTTAAATAAGACTAAATTCTCATGATTGGCAAGAAGAAATCCTATTTGTGATGATCCTCATGATAGGTGAGGAAATGATTCATATTTGATAAATCTCATGATAGGCGAGATTAGATAATGTTTGATGAACCTCATGATAGGTGAGTTTTGTTGATATTCGCCCATGAATTTTGATAAAAAATTAATACCAAATTTTTGGAATAGACTTGATAGTAGAATGACTTTTAATTTCTAGACATAGTGCACTGATTGTAGATTTTCACTGTGATGATAGGAGCATCTGGGTACTCTTCAGATGCGAGAGAGGTTTCCCTGGACTACAGACTTGATAACTCATATGACACCAGATGAGCTTCAGGTTATAGGTCGACGCGGCATGAATAGTTTGCTTGATATGCCCCACATTAGGATTAATCAGGGTTTGTTGACTACTTTGGCTGAGAGGTGGCATAGTGACCACAACACCTTTCATCTACCCATTGGCGAGATGACAGTCACACCTAAGGATGTGTGGTAGATTCTACACATTCTATTTATGGGGGAGATTGTGGCATATGATTCAAATGGGATTGGTGGCAAAGATGCTCTTTGCAGAGTATTCCAGGATTAGGATATTGAGGGTTCGAGCGTTTGATGGAGGAGGATCACCGATTCATATGCGACACTACCAATAGTGCTTGTTGGATTTATTGGAGGTTTCCTTTGCCCTGATTGTAGGTCAAAGGGATTCCTCTTGGGTTGGGGCAGGACCTTAGAGAGCATGATGGTACATGGTACCAGATATGCATGGGGGATGTGCATGCTAGCACATATTTATCATGGTCTTCACTCAGTTGTGTACCTAGGGGCATGCAACTTATCAATAGGGATGACCCTATTACAGGTGTGGGCATGAGAGAATTTCTCTATTGCTCGGCCATTTCCAGTGGTAGATAGACCAGAAGACAGACCCTATGTGTTCAGATACAGAGGTCAGCTACCCAGGTCCGAATAGATAAGTTAAAGCATTGGAGGTGGGTTTTTGATGACACAGAGACTATTACCTGGTGTCCATACTAAGACTGTGAGCAGTGGGATGAGGATGATTCCATGTTGGGATACCTCTGTGATTCTATGTATCTAATCGGCTGAACACCTTTTGTATTAGAGAGAATTTTACTTCGCTAAGTATACAAACATTATGGCATTGTTCAGTGTATGCCACAGGAGGTAGCCCACTATGCTAGGAGGCGATGTGATATACCTGATTGGGGCCCTGTTTTTCTTATGATGCTTTAGTAGAGGGATATAGGGCACTGCAGCCATCACCCTGGGACATGCAGAGAGACATTGCAGAGGCACTAGTCATAGAGGAGTATGCTGCCTTCTTAGATTTGGTTCCACATCCTCGCATTACTATTCCAGATGAGCTAGCACTATTACCAGTAGAGGAGGATGTGACAGAGGGTTCCACAAAGAGTGAGGGTGGTACTCTGAGAGGCAATAGCACGAAGAGTGGTAGTGATGATAGCAACAATGATTACAGT
This sequence comes from Sequoiadendron giganteum, assembly GCA_007115665.2. Lineage (NCBI taxonomy): Eukaryota > Viridiplantae > Streptophyta > Pinopsida > Cupressales > Cupressaceae > Sequoiadendron > Sequoiadendron giganteum. The sequence continues at coordinate 237,752,352 of CM021101.1, forward strand.
GATTGTGGTAGTGGAGTAGACAGAGGGGTAGGGCTCATTAGCAGTGGTCCATCATCCAGTAGGCCTCACGAGAGGTGAGTAGTGATAGTACCACCTGTGGACCATCAAAGATAGATTACAGGTCTCCAGAAATAGGTCTAGACATTGAAGGGACAGTTGGTACAGGCTTGCAGTTTGCTCATTTAGTATCAGACTCAGATGTAGGCCTAGGCTCAGGCTCATGCTCAGGCTTTAGTGCAAGTTCAGGGATAGTTGGCCATTGTACAGACACAGGTTGCTACCTTGACAGTCGAGTGAGATAGTGCTTGACAGATTTCTAAGAGGGTACAAGAGATAGTAGAGACCCTCTAGAGAGTGGTTGATGGTACCTCAGTAGGAGATTATATGAGGGAGGTTCTGCGGGCTGGCTAAGAGGCTAAGTTTTATAGTGGAAGATATCATGATGCAGTGCCTATTGATCATAGAGTCAGTTATTTCCCGTCGAGATCTGGGTGAATGCATACACAGACAGTGAGTGAGAGGGTGACACAGCCTCCACGCAGAGATCCTAGAGATCCTGGTTCTTCTAGGGGTGGTAATGGTACTAGTATCATTGGGCCCACACAGTCTGGCAGTAGTAGATCGTAGATGCCTCTCGTGATTTTTCTTTTTGAGACATGATGTACATTACGATGTAGCTCATTTTTTTGACAATGTATCATTATTTTCAAACTTCATTTATACTTGACACTGATGATATATATATATATATATATATATATATATATATATATATATATGAGATGCAGTTGATGTGATTTTATGATGGTTTATGATTTCTATGTGATGGATGCATTTATTAGGTGATTTATGTGATATGTAATGATTTTATTTCAAATGTAATGATGTAATGATAAATGCTTTTATTTTATGTAATGATTCCATGATAAATGTATTTGTAGAATATATGATATATGGATGTATGATGTGATGTATGAATTTCTAAATGATGATCTATGTGAATGTTCAAATGTGATAAAAATGTATGCACAGATGGATAAATTCCTTTTATTTTTAAATGCGATGATGATAAAAATGATGATCTTATGATGAATGATAATGGATGGATGTAATGAGAATAATGACATGACTTGCATTTATTCTATATGTGATAAAATGTATGGATGGTAGATGATGTATGCATATGATGTTTGATGGATGAGAATGTAATGAATTTTTTTATGGTAAAATGAACATGACGTACATATGGCACAATTTAATTCATAATTTATTTGATGTATGATGTAGTGCATGAATGATGAAATGATGAAACTAAATGATGATATGATGACTCTTACATGTTTTTGATGATTTTTGGATTTATGTCAAGTATACTCAATCTTATTTGTAGATAAGATAATCATTGATTGGAACCCTTTATGCAACAAATACTCTACAGATAATGAATGTGATGAATTCGATCTAATTTTAATATGCAAAACTATATGCAAAAACATTGTCATTTTAACAGTAACTTTGTTCTTTTTGTCATCATAGAGCTTTATTAGATGTTGAAAGTGAATACAAGCGTCAATGGTATGTGTTAGACCAATGACGACCTATGTACTTCTTTCATGATTTTTGATATTAAAAGTGAACAGAAGCATCTAGGTATGATTTAACCGAGATGACTTGAGCATTCATTGCATAAATAGGTAGTGGTTAATCATTTCAATGTGTAAATTCTAAATGTCATCGGTGATACATTTGCATAGCCCATCCCCCGACAATTCATACATGTAAATGATTAACCTTACAGACAATAGATAATCAAAAAATCATTCTTCTTCCTTGTTTCTCTAGTTCAATACATCATTGAGTTACTCCAAAGAAATGATAATAAAAAATACAATGTATCCGTTGTTGACTTAGAGTGTTTCATTCATTATTTAGATTTTAGATCATCCATCCTGATTTTGTGATGTTTTTGGATTTTTTGAGATTTTTGACCAAAGACCTAACCTAATAACCTATCTTAGGGGTCTTAGGGGCTGATCAAAGATTAGCCTTGCCTACGTTACACATGCATAGACCACGTAGTTCGACTAACACATACCTATGTTTTTGGATTTTACTTTTTCAGATTTAACTTTTTTGACATGTTTTTGGATTTTTGAATATGATACGGATGGTTGATGCCTTTCTGACGATGATTGATGTTATGCTTTGATCATTGTTTTTGTTTGTTTTTCTGCTATATCATGATTTTCCCTTTGATGAAATCCATGTTTTTGTTGCCTCTAGTGATATCTAGATGTTGCCCCCAAGCTTTGGAGTGAGATTTGACTATTTGAGAATGATTTTTATATGGATGCAAAGATGGCAAGACTACTGACATGATATGAAATAGTACTGGCTGCCAGACTAATGATCCCAATATATATCAAAATAGATGGGAAAGATGATCTTAGAACAACATACAATGCCTGTTTCCAAGTTTTCACCATATGTTTTGATTACACGCTTTATGTTTTTGTATTTCTCATTTTTCTCTTTTTCTTTTTTTGTATTTTATTTTTTGTATTTTTGCATTGCCAAGATGCGTGTTTGCCAGGTTTTCATCAAGGAAACCATTTTCAGAAGTTTGACCCGTGCACTAGGAGATTCAAGAATAGAATTTTCTAAGATGGATATTGTTGATAGGTTCATCAAAAAAATCCCCTTCTAACATTGATAGCTGATATGCTCCTGATCCATTTACTGAAATAATGACAAAAGGACCAAGCCAGTTAGGCTCAAATTTCCCTTTCTTCTCTTTGTCCTACTGATTCCTAGGGTTTTCTTTTAGTACCAAGTCACCAACTTGAAAGATCCTCAGTTTTACCCTATGGTTGTAACTTCTTGACATCCTCTGTTGATAAGTCATTAGATGATTAACAACTTGTTGACAATGCTCATCCAATAACTCCAGTTCTTGTAGTCTAGATACCCTATAGTCTTCATCTGAAATGATCCCTCTGAGTGATACATGAAGGGATGGAATCTCAACTTCAATGGGTAATATGGCTTCTGATCCATATATCAAGGCATATGGAGTAGCTCCTATTGGTGTTCTGATACTTGTTCTATAGGCCCATAGTGCAAGATTGAGTTGAACATGCCAATCATGTCCAACATCGTTACTCGTCTTTTTGAGAATTTTTAGAATTGTTTTGTTTGAGGCCTCTACTTGGCCATTCCCTTGAGGATAGTATGGTGTTGAAAAACGATATTGGATATGAAACTTCTCACATAGCTCTTGTACGTATTGATTTTTGAAAGATCGTCCATTATTAGTGATAATGGATTAAGGGATTCCATACCGACATATTATGTAATTCAAGATGAAAGAGGAGATTTGCTTCCCAGTGATGGTTGTAAGAGGCATTGCTTCTATCCATTTTGTGAAGTATTTTGTAGCTGTGATAATGAACTTGTGTCCATTGGATGAAGAAGGATTTATTTTTCCTACCAGATCCAGACCCCATTGACAAAAAGGCCATGTTGATGTGAAGGGATGCAATTCCTATGCTGGTGCATGAATCAAATTGTTGTGATTCTGACACTTTTGACATTTCTTGACAAACTGATAGTATTATTTTTCCATGCATGGCCAAATAATATCCTGAATGAAGGATTTTCTTGGCTAGAGTTATCCCACTTGAATGAGTACCACAAATACCCTTGTGAACCTCTCATAGGGCCGTTTCAGATTCATCATGTTCTAGACATCGAAGTAAGGTACCATCAATACCTCGACGATAAAGTATGTCAGTGGTTAAAGTATGTCGTGTGGATTGGCGGATGAAGTTTCATTTTCGGTTTCTGGAAAGATCAGGAGGAAGGATATCGCCTTTTAGGTAAGAATAGGTATTTTCATAGATGGAGGTTTCAATGGTTTCTATATGGTAGATGGTAGTAGATTCTGAATTAGTATGGGAAGGACATGATACTTGTTCCACCATAAACTCAAAACAAACACGTTTCTCAAGCAATTGTAATAATGAAGCGATTATGGCCATAGCATCTGCAACTTTGTTCTTCACCCTTGGAATTTGATAAAACTTGATACTGACAAAGGACTATTTCAAATCATCTATTTTTTTCTCGTAGGGCATCAAATTTTCATATTTTTGTTTGATACTCATCATTCACTTGATAAATGACTAGTTGAGAGTCCCCATATACCTATAAGTCCATGATCTTCCATTGAATTGCTATTTTGACCCCAATGATTAATGCTTCATATTTTGCCACATTATTTGTACACTGAAACATAAGTCTATATGATTTTTGAATGGTGTGTCCTTGGGGAGAGATGGAAAAATTCCCTGCTCCTGATCCGCATTGTGTATATGATTCATCAAAATATAATACCCATTGTTTGGGCATTACTATCAGAATGTCTACATTTGGATACTCCATTGTCACTGGTCGATCATTTGGTAAAGGATCCTCAGCCAATTTTTCAGTGATTGTCTGACCCTTGATGGCTTTTCTTTCCACATATTGAATGTAAAATTCACTTAATAGTAGGACCCACTTTGCTAGTCTTCCTGTTAAGGCAGCTTTACTGAGTAGATATTTTAATGGGTTGATTTTTGCTATTAACTTGATTGTATGGGTAAGCATGTAGTGTCTTAGCTGTTGAGTAGAAAACACCATTGCCAAGCAAGACTTCTCTATGAAAGTGTAGTTTATTTCATACCCATTTAATGTCCTACTGATATAGTAGATGGCATGTTCTTTTCCTTCATAATCCTCTTGTGCTAATAGTGCCCCTAAAGAGACATCTGCCGTGGCGATGTATAATATCAAAGGTCTTCCTTCTATTGGTGGCATGAGAAAGGGTGGTGACATTATATACTATTTGATTTGATGAAACATTGTTTCACACCCCTCGTCCCACTTGAAAACTATATTTTTATGCGAAAGGTCATTAAACGGATGACTTTTGTCCGCCAGCTAGGAGATGAATCTTCTGATCGATTGGAGCCTTCCCTGTAGTGATCTGAGTTGACTGATATTCTTAGGAGATAGCATCTCCATAATTGCTTTGAATTTCATGGTATCCACTTCAATGCCTTTTTCTGAGACAATGTATCCCAATAGCTTTGCTGATGTGACCGTGAAGACACACTTTTTGGGGTTTAACCTGACATTGAATTTCTCCAGCCATGTGAAGATTTTGTCTAGGATATGCAAATTTATTTCCCTTGTACAAGATTTTTCTAGAATATCATCCACGTAATCCTTCATAAAGGTGTGCATAATATCATGGAAGATTATCGTCATTGCTCTTTGATAGGTGGCTCCTACATTCTTCAGACCAAATGGCATGATGTTCTAGCAGAAAGTTCCCCATGGACATGTAAAAGTAGTCTTTTCTTGATCTTCTAGAGCTATTTTTATTTGATTGTACCTAGAGAAACCATCCATTATTGACAACATGGAATGGCCTGCCCTCAAGTCCACAATGATGTCAATATTTGGTAGTGGAAAATTATCCTTCGGGCATACTTTATTTAGGTCCCTAAAATCTGTACATATCCTGATGCTATTGTCCAATTTTGAAATAGGTACAAGGTTTGATATCCATTTGGCATAGTCATAGACCATATGAATCTAGCATCCAACAGTTTCTTTAGCTCCGTCTTTACCATTAATGCGATATGGGAATTTATTTTCCTCAATTTTTGTTTGACAGGCTTGATTCCTACGGGCAAAGACAAATGATGCATGTGCAGATTTGGATCTAAGCCTAGCATATCGGAATATAACCGAGTGAATTTGATGCTTTTCTCTTTAAAGAAGTTGATAAAATCCGGTCTTTCTTGATCTGTCATGGATTCCGCCAGATGTAGGATTTTTTCCATTTTTTCAATGCCAATTTTCACCGACTGTGTTGGTTCTACTAGAATTGATGATCTCTCATGATAATTTTCTAGAAGAGTGTCAAATCTTCCATCTTTTAGTGCCTCAGAAAGGTTTTCACCATTAGATGCATTCTTTATTTTTCTTTTTTTAGATCTAATGCTACCATAGAAGGGTTTTCACCATTAGATCTATTTTCTCTATTTTCAATTTTGCAACTGGAAGATTTGACACCCTCCTACTGATTCATGTTGTTATGAGTATTATAGACAAAAATTGTACCAGGTTCGGTATGACATAGGAAATTTACAATGGCATCATCATCTGTAAATCTTGGCATAGTTAGGGGTTCAATAGGTTCCCAGTCAATTAGTTTAGGATGGATTAATGGAATGAGGTTATTAGATTCATTCAAGGTGATGGATGTAAGGGTTTGGACAACCATTTCATCGTAGTTGTTTATTGGAATATCGAGGTCGATGATGGTACCTTATTCAAGATTTCTAGTTCACTCGAGTCAACAATATTTGGTGATCCTGCTATGAATGGTCTTGACCCAGAACCTTGGCCCTCCTCACATGTAGGTGTATATTGTTGGATGAAATCAATATGAATATCTATGAAAGAGACATCGGAACATGAATCCCATTCATATTCATTTGAATCTGTCTTAGAGTTGTTTCTAAGTTGAAGGATTCTTTCCATAGTCTTCTTTGTCAGTTCCTATTTTTCTTCACTAGAGCATCCGAGTCCCGTTTTCTCTTTTGAGTGGAGAGAGAGGGGCTGAATAGGCTCTATGATTCCATGCTTTCTTAATCCCATAGGTCCTTGTCCTTCATAACCCATTTTCTCTAAAATAAGTTTTCCTTTTCCATATTTATTAGTGTTAATATTGACATTTTTCAGACTGATATTGGATGTTGAGGGTTCCTCATCTTTGTATAGCCAATCCAAGATTTCTTTATTGTTCAAATCATCCTCTATGGTACTGGTTTTGACAAACCTTTTTGCAAGAACTGTGACTGGTAATGATGTTTGAGGTTTTATCAGAGATGGTTGACCATAGGTTTTAGGAGATGGCATTAACTATGATAAGTTGAGTGATTGCTCCATAGACTATGTTCCCATGCCCTTGTTTGTTAGTCCGACTTGCTCTTGAAAATTTTGTGATGAAGAATTTTGTGGATCCAGATTATCGGTTGATTGAGTTTCAATAGGACTTGTTTCTTTTCCTTTATTCTTCTTTTCTACCCACTTGGTGGTGGGACTTGGATGTTTTTCTTTGTTGGATGATTTTGAACCAGATGCTTCCCTATTGTGAGGCACCAAAGTATCTTGGGAGATTCTAATTGTGTCATAATGTTGGGGATGACTATAATCAGTAGATATAGTCACCTCCTATCCATGTATTGGGAATTTCAAACATTGATGATATGTTGACGGTACAACTTGCATTTCATGGATCCATGGTCGCCCCAAGAGTATGTTATATGTTAACTCTTTTTCTAAAACTTGACATGCTATGTGTTTCATCATAGGCCCCACTTGATTGGGTAACTCAATTAATCCTTTGGATGATCTTTCCTCCTCATCACATTCTTTGATAGTCATTTTTCTTTGGGCATTGATAGCGCCATTGGAGTACCCTAGTGCACAAATTAAATTGAGAGTGAAAATGTTTAGACTAGCTCCCCCATCTATTAAAACTCTCTTGACGTGATGATTGTGGATTAAGACTTCTATATGGAGTGTGGTATTATGGGGATGATTTAATGAGACATCATCCTTTTCAGAGAATGATAGACAATGCGAGGTAGTCAAATGCCCCACCATAGCTTGGAACTGGCAAACATTTAGATTCGTTGGTACCGTAGTGGCTACTAATGCTTGTTCCAAAACCTCCTTGTGCGATGGTGATAATTTAAGGAGTTCTAGTATCAATATCTATGCAGGAATGTTTTGCAATTGATCGACAATGTTACAATGAGATGGGGGTGGAACTGCATGTGTAGATCCAACTCCCTTTAACATCACCTTTGATTTCCCCCTAGTCATTACATTTGCTGGTTGATGTTCCTGATGGTCTCTGATTTTTAAGACGTTGATTTGATTTTCATAGTTTTGTATGCTTGGGAGCAAATCAAAAGGGGTAGTGTTGTCCATTTTGGGTTTGCTAATGTCATGATCAATTTTTTGATTACTCTCTACCTCAGATAAACAAAGGATTTTTTTGTCATAGACATGATTTATGTTCTTACCTTTGTTGTTTGAAGATGATGATGCTCCTTTGTCATAGTTTGGAAAAGGGTCCTTGAAGGCTAAATGATCATTATTATTTTGGGGTGTTTCAACATATGCTTTATTGTTGTCGATCAAGTTTTGTATTGCATGCTTCAACTCCATACAATAGTTGGTTTTGTGACCTTTGTTATTATGAAAGTTGCAGTAATATGCATCATTCCACCATGTTGGTTTGACCTTTGGATCCCAGAATTGGGCTTCCCGTGCAGTGATGAGGCCATTGTTGACTAATTCTTTCATTTCTGATTATATCATTTGGCCTGAAGGTGTGAACCTACACTGATTTGAGGGTTTATGATATGACTATGTTCTTATGATCTTGTTGCTTTGCAAGATATTCAACTTGACAGTTTGGTCATTGTTTTGATTCCTCGATGTAGATGCTGTCAAGTTAAAAACTAGTTTGACATTTTGGGAATCATTCGTTGTTTCATTGGTAGTCGTGTTTCGATACTTTTGCAAAAATTTTGGCTTGTCGTTGCTTGAGTATTGATTGGAGGAGTTACTTGTGTTATTTTTTTTATGATTGAAATGCTTGATAACTCCTCTTTTGACTAATGCTTCGTCAATTTTAAAACTGTTTTCTATTACTTTTTCAAACATGGGAGGATAGTGCAATTCTAGTCTATAACTCATTTCCTCTATTAAGTTGTCAATGAACAACTCTATCTTTTCTTCCTTAGGAATGGATCTAGGATATCTGGCGAATAGTCGTTGCCATCTTTGTAAAAAAGACAAGAATGTTTCCCCTTTGTTTTGTTTTAGGTTGTAAAGATCCTTTATTATAACATCATGTTGGATGTTAAATGAGTATTGGGAGATGAAATTGTTGAAAAGTTCCTCAAAATTCTTGATCCCTATTGTAGTTTTGAGAACCACTCCATACATGTACCTCCCAAACTTCTTGGGAATAACCTCATTAAGTAAGTTTCCTCTTGGGCAAACTCAAGGCTCATTGTTTTGAACTCCCGGATATGATCTATTGGATCTATTCTTCCATTGTACTTGTCATACTTTGGGAATTCGTAGTGTCTTGGAAAAGGTATTGGGCCAATTGTTGTGTTTAAAGGATAAGGACAAATGTCCTGTATCACATATCTTTTAGTACTCCCTTTCGTCATATCTTGTATCTGTTGTTGTAACATTTGCATTTGAGATGTCAAAGAAACAACTGGATCTATTGTTTGTGTAGTTTGTAGTATCTGAGTATCACTTGTTCTAGGTGCTTCCTTTAGATGATTCACATCAAAATCCTTGGGAAGTTCGGCACCTGATTTAGCCAACATAAAAAGATACTTTTCCATATCTTGTTCTAAGATTTTCTCCATAAATTTATGGAACTTGGGATCTTGTTGAGCTATCTAAATATCCTCAGGAGTTATTTCATTCTAATCATTGTGGTTCAGATTGTTTCAAGGATTTTCCTCTGCCATTGTTTGGGATGTTTCAAGTTCTTGCTCTAAGAATCTCTATTTTTGGGCCTTAGTGAAGATTGGCATACAAATTTTTATGCTTTCTTCTAAAATTTTGATCTTCTATGCTCGAAAAAATGTCAATTAAACTTTTAACAAAGTCGAATAAGATGACCGATCTTATTGATGAGACTATGTTAAAAATTGGATCACTATACTTGGTTTCATGATAAAGGATGATAGTATCCTGATGATGAAACTTCAGTGTAGTAATTGATTATGTATTTGATTTTGACACTTGTGATTTGCAAGATCTTGTTTCATTTGATAATATTGGAAGTTTGTATAAAACTATCTATTTTCGGTCTTTAGATAGTGATTCTGATTAAAAGAAACTTGGTTCTAATGAAAACTATGGATAAAATGATAGACTAACTAATTGGTAAGATTTTTGAACTCTCTGCTTTGAAAGAGCTAAAATAGAGGACATAGGCGCTATTTCATAGAAATGCTAGAACAGAGTCTTGAAGCACTGAAATAGAGACATAAGCGCTATCTTGACAAAAGCCCTAAAATAGTGCATGAAAGCCCTACAAAAATTGATGGAAGCGCTATCTTGATAGAAGCACTAAAATAGTGCTCGAAAGCACTGTAGAAAGTGATGGAAGCGCTATCTTCACAGAAGCACTAAAATAAAGACTGTAAGTGCTAAAATAGTGCCCGAAAGCACTATTTCACAAAACTGCTAAAATAGTGACCCGAAGCACTGAAATAGGTTTTCCAGAGCATTGAAAATAGGACTTTTAAGACTCTCTATTGTAAGACTTGATCTGGCCTTGTGGCATACTGTATCATGGATTGTGGAAGATACGCATGATGTATGCACTGACTATGATTGTGATACTGTGTGAGAGCTCTCCTTTGAAAGAAGGCTCGTGAATAGAGTGGTTCTACTACGTAATCTAAAGTGTGACCCCTAGCAAAATCGTGATATTTGTGGATGAATGTTCTATGTTGTAAAAAGAGTTTTCAATTTTGATATAGAAAATGCCCTCTTTTTAACTTATTTCGATAACTCAAAGGTTCCTTGGGTTTTATGATTTTGATTTTTCTCTTGAGAAACATGGTGGACTTCCACTTTCGAAGCATGGAGTTTTTTGATCTAACTTGACTTTGTTGCTTTTAGGATGGTCTTTAATCTGATTTTAATGATTATTGTGAAAACACAGAAAGCAATTGTGAATAATTGTTTTAAACTGAATAGATCATGTATGTTCAAGAACCACGAATGTTTCTTATTGATTTTGACGGGTTGCTTTGACAATTGTACACAAATCAAACAAAATCACACTTAAGGACAAGTAGGTCATTATTATACTCATAGCCCACATCTTGAATTGTGTTGACGCACATAGTCGTATCACCCCCTACAGGGCACCCGTGTTTTTGTCGTTTCCAGGAACATACTCAGAGTTGGATTTCTTCCTCTGAGCAAATAGTCCCTGGCAATTATATGGTGAGTGTCTTGGGGGTAGATTCTTCCCTCCCCTTGCATTGTGAGTATGACAATGTATGGATACTAACTCGGTGAGATACTACTCTATGGTTTGTAGATAGGGTTTTCGTGCGGTGCGGTAAATAGATAAACTCCCTTAGGAGATCTTCCAATCTTTAGAACAAATATTTTGGGGATGGTTATCTTTCTCACTACCATCAAGTTGGACTTTCATCAATAACTCACTTTTTTATTATAGTGGGTTGGAATCCTTGGCTTTAGGTGTTCTCACTTAGGTCGTTCTCATAGGGTGAGTACTTTTTCCCACTACGATAGGCCTTCTAAAGGATTTAATAAAGTGTAAATAGCATGAAGTAAAAGTGAATCTGGTGCTTTGGTCACCCAATTAAGGGGAGAGCATAAGCCTAATCACTACAAGAACAACATATAAGTTGTTGTGTTTTAAGCTCAAAAAGAAATTTTCTAATCTATGTGAAGGTGTTGCTTCATAGAAATCATGTTTGTTTTTTTTAACTTGTATTGTAAAATTGTGATGACTATCCTAGGATTGATAAATTTTCTTTTAACAAAACAAAAAGTGGCTACCCTAGGATTGATATATTTTAGAAAACCAAAAGTGACTATGCTAGGATTGATAAATTTTAGTCCAACTGCGAAAAAAATTAAAATCTGGTCATGGCCGCATCGGATCTAGATTGATTTTACAAAAGTGCTGGAATAGTCCACCGAAGCGCTAAAACTTTTACTTTATGTGCTATAACATGAAATCATCGAAACAGGACATTGAATCGCCGAAATTTGCCATGGAAGTGCTAAATCATCGATGCGCTGAAATAGGTCATAGAAGCGCTAAATTTGAAAGTGCTGAAATTTTTGACGGATGCGCTATAGTAACATGGAAGCGTCAAAACAGAGCATGAAAGTGTTGTAGTTTGCCATAGAAGCGCTATAGTTTCTGACAAAAGCGCTAAAAGAAAATACATCGGGAACCTACATGACACTTTCTAGAAAAATTATAAAATTGGGGTCAATGCCCCATGGTGGGCGCCAAATTGTAAGTGGTGAATAAGGTGTAAAGTACAAAACACTTCTTAATATGACATTATATCAAAGATCAAACAAATTGAACTAATTCAAAGCAATAATCTACTGAAAGTGTCATATTGTTCTCTATCTCCAAAGATTTATTAAATCACTGTGGCTCTCAGATCATGAGTGCACTATGATTGTTAAAATGACAATTCAAAGAATGAGATGGATGCTAAATATAGGAAACAACTCCTATATGATGATTTCTAAATGATTAAACATTGAAATGGAAAAATGAAGAGCTACAAGAGGCAGCCATGATATGAAATCTTGATTGCTTGATGTTGAATGTTGAATGCTGGATGCTTGAATTCCTGTAGGTTAAGAGTGCATAAGTTAGATTATCTGAATCCTTTTCTTGGTTCAATGAGGTTGTATTTATAGAATTCCTGGCTGTAGAAATGCACAAGGAAGGCATTGAGAGGCTTGGATTCAATCTGGAGGATTGAATGGTGAAAGATGGAGGAGATTGAGAGAATTTTGGTGATTGTCTCTACCCATGAAAACACCAGGCAAGAGAAGAGGAAAGATTGATGGAGGAGGATTGAGAGAAGAATTTGGAATTTGTCTCCAAAACTTCCTGTGAAGTTTTAAAGCATTAATTGTGGCATATTTTAGGCATAAAATAGACATAAGATATCTAATTTATTTTTGAGAAAATATAGATGGAATATTCTTTATGCTTTAATTCAAATATTTTGATTTATTTAAATTAGCAAAAGAGGGATAAATAATTTAATAAAATGAACTATAGAAGTTGTTTATTAAATTAAACAAAATAATTTGGCAATTAATCAATAAAGTGTTTGATCTTTATTTAATTAATTTAGGATTGATGTGATAGAATAAAATGGGAAAATGATAATTAAATCAAACAAAGTATTTAATTTTGTTTATTTAATTAAGATGAATTTAAATGTGAACTATATAAATAAATATTTCTATTTATTCAAATAGTAGAGGAAATTAGGATAATTAATCAAATAATTCATATTTAATTAATCGGCTGCTCCATACCAATTTTAGGTGTATACAGTTGTACTCATTGACCAGTGTTGTAACAAGGGTTGAAGTGAATTGAGCCCCTTGATCAATCACTATCTATCTTAGAACCCCATACCGTGTGAAAATTTCCTCATAAAGAAATTTTGCAACCTTATTATCTCTTGCATGCTTCATGGCCTTCACTTCTACCCACTTGGTTACATAATCAATGCATACCAAGATATAGGATTTACCATTTGGTGGAGGATCAATGGGTCCTACAAAATCTGATCCCCACTTATCAAATGGAGTGATTACTACCTAGGGGTAAAGTGGCATCTCATCAGATATAGTTGGGTGGCCAATCATCTAGAATCTATCACACTTCCTTGTATATCTCCTTGCATCCTTGTGGATTATGGGCCAGTAATATGTTGTGTTCAAAATTTTCATTGTTGTCCTCTTGGCTGCAAAACGCCCTAGGGTTCATTATGATTGGAATGCAAAATATCATATGTCTCATCTTCCCTCACATATCTCCTCATGACATGGTTTGGTCCAGTGTAGAACAAATATCCAAAAATCCATGAGAAAGGAAAATATTTTTCAATGAGCATCCTCCTCTCTTTTGGATAGAAGTGAGGATGAACTCTCTTTGTGACTAGATAATTAGCTATGTCAACATGCTAGGGTGTCTACACACTGATGGAAAATAAATTCTCATCAAGGAAAGAGTCATCTATGACTATATTGTCCTCTTATGTAGTCCGCCTCAAAAGAATGTGTGCAACAACATTGGCCTTCCATGGTTTATCCATAATGATTATGTAAAACTCTTGCATTAGCAATAACCATTTGGTTAGCCTACCTAAGATTAGGGGTTTATTCATGAGGTATCTAATGGCTACATGATTAGTGTACACAAAGATGTAGTAGCCTGTTATGTAGTGCCTCAATTTTTTAAGGGCATAGATCACTGCCAACATTTCCTTTTTTGTCATTATATAGTTGAATTCAGCTCCCTACATATTTTTGTTGACAAAATAAATAGCATTTTCAATAGCTCCTTCTTTTTGTCCTAAGAATTCTCCTATAGAATAGTCTGATGCATATGTATGGATTTAAAAAAGAAGCTCCCAATTAAGTCCCTTGAGTATAGGAGCATGAGTTAAAGTTTCTTTCAAGTTAGAAAATGCCTTGTCATAGTCTTCTATCCATTGGAATTCAATGTCTTTAGTTAGGAGATTATACAATGGTGCTGCCATTTTGCTGAGGTCTTTTATGAACCTCCTATAATAACCTGCATGTCCTAAGAAACTCCTAACATATTTTTATTTTGTAGGGATAGGAAGATTGGTGAGCACCTCAATCTTTGTAAGATCTACTTGAATTACTTTGTGAGAGATGTAGTGGCCATGAACTACATATTCCTATATCATCATGAAGAACTTTTCACTATTTAAATATATATTGTGGTCTTCAAATTTTTGTAGGACTCTCCTGAGATTTTCCAATGCTTCATTGGAATCAACACTATAGGTAGTGAAGTCATCCTTATAGATTCCCATGCAATCATGAGAGATGTTTTAAAATATGCTAATGATTTCCCTCTGAAAAGTTGTAGGTGCATTGCATAAGACAAATGGAATTATTGAGTAGGAATAGGTCTCCCATGGATAGGTAAAGGTGGTCTTCTCCTAGTCCTCTGGTGCAATTTGGATCTAGGTATACCCACTGAATCCATCTAGAAAACAAAAGTACTACTTTCCTGCAAGTGAGTCAATTCATCACAAACTCGCCACTTCCCTCCTTTTTTGGGGACAATAATCAATGGGGACACCCATTGACTATCTGAAATGGAGTATATAAATCCCACATCTAGCAATTTCTATAGTCCCCCTTTTACAATTTCTCTCAATGTAGGGTTAATTCTTCTTTGTGGTTGCCTCACTAGTGTACAATCATATCTTATGTATATAGTATGAGTGAAAAGGTTAGGGTAAAATCCCTTCATATCATGGTAGTCCCATGAAAATGCATACTGGTGGGACCTTAGTATGTTTTCCAATGATAGTTGATGTTCTTCACTCAGTTTACTATTAATATTTGGATATTTTCCTTTTGACACTTGCACTTGTGTAGTTAACTCTACAATAGTTGGTTCACTAATGATTTGTACCTTGAGTCCACGTGGAAGCAATGTATGAGACATAACTATTTTTGTAGGAAGTTCAATTGTAGGAAGATTGACTGTAGGAAGAGCGGGTAGGAGTGTCTTCACTAGATCAAAAGAACCAGATGCATGAGAAGATGATGCTTCCTCTACCTCACAATGGTTTTGAATTATGTTAGAAAATATTTCATCTTCATCTTGAAGCCGCATGAAAGAACTTCTGATTAACATCATAAGTTGTTCCACAAAATTAACTTCCTCAGCCTCTTAACCAACATGTGGCCATATAGGATCATTCCTATCATGGAATAGCTGATCAGGATGGTAGAGAACAAGATTTTTGTTGCTCTTTTCATCAGAAATGGTCATGTATCTTATCCAACATCCAATATAGTCATCTTCTATTGCTAACCATGGCCTTCCAATAATAATGGGGTACCTTCCTAGTGTGTCTTAAGGAGAAAGAATCATAAAATCTGTTGGGTTCTCTCAAGATTCTATAGTTTTCACAAGATTGTCTACTATACTATTAGGCTTAATAGTAGAACTATCAGCAAGCTGCAGGGTAGTAGGAGTAGGTCTCATGCTTGCAACATTTAGTTTTTTTAGGATGTCCTTATTCATTACATTTATTTATGCTCCCAAATCAATTAGAGCATTCTTTATCTAGATCCCATTTATAACAACTCCTACCATAGGACTCCTTGGGTCACTATATTTGGGAACAATCACTTTCCCAAGCATGATGTCAGCTAGCTGTCCCACCGCATGAACTGTAGTGGGGTCTTTTTTCTTCCTGCCTGGATTCTTAAAACATGCTTCATTGATTTCTTTTCCATATATGGGAACATATTTTATGGTCTAAAATAGAGGTATTTGGAGACATATATGCTTCAACTAGTGTAAAATGTCAAAATTTGTGTCCTCCTTCTCTTCCTTTTGTTTCACAGTTTCCAACCTCTAGGGAAATGGTGGTTTTGGTTTAGTCTACTTGACTGGGACTAGTTCAATATTTTTAGGTGCTAATGATAATGGGTGTAGAAGGAGCTTGAAAATTAATTCTTGAATGCAAGTGGATGTCACTTACACTCACAAAATATGTAGGGAACTGATTTGGATCAACAAACTATACTGATTGTTGTTGTGGTTTATTATTTGGGTTAGGTGTGGGCTGAGTTGGTAGCTAAGTAGGTTTAGGTGCATTTGAACTTGAACTAGTAGGAGGGGGAATTATAGTAGGTTGTTGGGGCTAAGAAGGTGGCTGCATGTAATTAGTTTTCTGGTTTTTCCATTGTTGTCCTCCCCTCCATTGAGATGTTTGTTGTCAATTTCTTGGAGGTGGTTGCCAATTTTCTTGAAACTGTTGCCAATACCCATGAGGTTGCTAGCACTGGGGTAGAGAGTTTTGGTGATTGGGCCAAGAATTTTGAGGGTTATTCCAAGGTTATGGTGGATATCCTCCATAATTGGATGGATATGGGGGTTGTCATTGGCTACCAGATGAATAAGAATTGAAATATGGTCCAGTAAAAAATAGTGGATCTGGTGGCATACATTTTCTTGGAGCCCATGGCCTCCTTTGTGCAACATAGTAGACTTGATCATCTTCACCCTGGATTGGCTTGAACTTGGGTGCCATATTCTTGCTATCAATACTAGCTATCATCTTGCATCTACAGTCCTTTTTTTTTTTACAATGAGGGAAATATTCTTCCAACATTTCCTCTACCTCCTTGTTTCTTCTTGGCTTGAAGTGTATCCAACTAAGTAGCCATATTGTTTATGATGTCTTACTTGAAGTCTATGAGTAAGTGATTAATATACATCCTTGAAAATATACTGGTAGATGACTTACCCATGGAGGATTGGTAAGCCCTCCATTTCTTTGAAGCTGCCCTAGAATAGTTCAGACATATCTTCTTTATATCCTCCCAAGGAACTTGGGTGATATCTCCTCCTCCCATCAATTCCAAGGCATCTGTGTAGTTGTCATTAATTTTTCTTAAGAAATGTAGCTTCTTTGATTCTTCATTGAGTGTATTGTATGGATATTTTTTTAGGAAAAACAAAAACCTTGAAATGTAATCTTTCAGGCTCTCATCTTCCTTTTGTTGCATCCTAAAAATGTCATCTCCTCTCATGTCACTTCCCCTGAAATACTCCTTGTATTTCTCAGGGAAATTTTCCATGTCCTCCCAAGTCTCCACAGTATTTCTACCTAGGCTGATGAACCATATTAAAGCATCTTCTTTCAAGGTGGTAGGGAATATATTAAGCCTATGTACATTAGTGGTATAGTCATAACTCTTGCAAAGTATATCAAACTCGAACAAGAATGTATCACAATATTTTATGAAAAGTCTATAGAACTTAGGAAGGACTAAAGTAGGGATATTTTTGAGGTTGTCTACTTCATTCTAATGAGAAATGGGGAAAGGAAAAGATGGTTGGTTAGGTCTATTTCTATTTGCATCACCCATGCTTTTCTGATGAAGTTCCAAAACAAAGGGGTTCTTAATCAAATTTTGATATTCAAAGGAAACTTCAGAACTGGTCAAACTCAAAATTGCATTAGTAAAGGGGTGTGGCTCTTCTTTTTCTTTGTCTCTTGGTAGGTTTTGATACTCAACTAGCTAGAATGGATTAGGATTGTTAGGAAGGAATCTCCCATGAGAATATTTCCTCCTCCCTATATGCATACGGTATCAACTTAGTATCATCCATCTTACACAAAGAATTGGAAAAAGAATAGGGGGGTCATTACTTTCCTAAATGAGGGGTATACTAAGAAAAAACTTTCAAAAATGTTGGAATGATGGATGCATAGGTGTCCTTGATGAAGCTGCAATAAAATCTTCAATGGAGGACCTTTGCCAGGAAGAAATATTCAACCACAAATAAAGTATGATAATGAAATTCAAAATAGAGATTCTATTATGATCTATCAAATGATTTACAAAGAGTACATATGCTTGATTATATAGGCAAGTGCTAAACCTAAAATGAAAAGGATCTTGCCAAGTGTTCAAATCACACTTCATGTGACAACAAGAAACCCTAACCAACTACCTAGGAAATGATAACAAGATGGAGATAAGTTCTAGAAAAGACAACTCATCTTCTAGAAGGGAATCTTATCTCAACAACTTTATTAAATGATTAATTAAAACCTAAGTTAACTTATGCTAGTATAATAATTAATTAATTACACTAACACCCCCCCATAAGTGCAACTTAGGGAGGAAATGAAAAATGAAATCATTATGCATGATGATGATGGGTCCCAGCTGATGGCCATTTTAGGTACCCAAGTACAAATGCATTGCAAACTAAACTAACCAAGGTAAAGGAGAAAACCTAGTGGGAACAAAACTCCTCCCCAAAATAGAATGCAAAGAGAAACTAAGTGATGAAGGATGGAGGACTCCATAAGACCCCACAAGGACACCATCCATCACAAAGATACATGAAATAACCCCCCAAAAGAGAGGAAGAAAGAGACCATAGATCCCCCCCAGAATGAAGTTGCCCCAAAAGAACTGGAGAAATTGCATCTCTTGAAAGAAGTGAGAGGGAAGAGGCCGAATGAAAGCAATCTCTGAAGGTGAAGTAGGTGTAGCCCATGATGTCTCCACAAAAGTAGGTATGACCTCAACAAATGAAGAGGTCAAAGTGGGTGAATATTGAATAGGAACCTCCAAAGATGGATGATCAACTGGATCCTGTTGCATTGAAATAGAAGAAACTACACCTGTAGTCATAGAAGTATCAACAACTGCAACAGTAGGTGAAGGAGATGGAATGGATGGCTCAAGAGCAGGATCTGAAGTGAGAACTCCAATGTTCAAGTAGCCAAATGTCTCCTCTGAATGATGATTCACACTAGAAGTGTGATGAACAACTGTAGGAATAGAAGCACCATTAGTAGCAAAATTTGCAAAGGAATACAACAGAGATGAGTGATCCACCACCCAGTAGCAATAACTGCTCTACTCTCCAAGTCTCCGATGATAACTGAATCAGGTGTGAACTCCACAGACCTCTCATTGCCTCCATGTGTGATCTGATAGATAGAAAGAAGGTTGTTTGTCAAATGAGGAACACATAAGATATCTTGAAAATTGTTGTCCCAAAAACTAATAGATCCCTTCCCTGTAACACTCATGTATGCATTTTTTCCCATCAAAATAGGAGACATAGTGTGAGACTCAAAGGAAGTGAACATAGTCTGTGTAGAAGCCATATGATGAGATTCTCTTGAATCTAGAAGTCATCTCCCTGATCCAAGACTCGAAGAAGCACAAAGAGCATGTCCCTTCATATATGATGAAGTATGTAAACTATTTGTTCCCTTGTCATGTTGTACTGAAGAAGAAGAAGGAGGAGGAGGAGGAGGGGAAGGAGATGATGCAAACATCCTAGAAGGCAAATCAATCTGATGTTTCTGAAGAAGATTCTTCAGCTCATCAATGTCCTTCTTGTAGCAATTATGTTCTGCATGTCCTCTCTTGCAATATGCACATGGGCCCTTCTCCTTCCTAAATGATTTCCCCTTAGAAGAGGATGATGAATCTGGGGACTCCTTCTGCTGCTCATAAGATTTGGGATCCTTTTGTTTTTGTTTCATTCATTTCCTTATAGAATCCTTCCGATCTCTGAGCTTTTGTGATGCAATAAGTGCCTGTGATGAAGAGGGCTTCAACTTGCCCATATTGTCCAACTTGGTCTGCTCTCGAGTGAGAGAAGATGCAAAATCATCAAAAGAAGGCATAGTAAATCTAGTACCAAGTGCATCTCTAGTAGCATAAAAGATAGAAACAAAAATTGAATAATCTGGTCCAAGCTTAGAAAGAATGGACAATATCAATTGAGAGTATTCCTTCTGAACACCACACTGTGACAAATGCAATATAAGAGACTTGAGTTTGGTGAAATTTTTTTGGATGCTGTCAAAATCCCTAGGATTTAAGCCAATAAACTCATTCTCTAACTGAAACCCTCTCATAGTATCCTACTTCCCAAACAAAGACTGCAAAGTAGTTCAAACCGCATGGGGTGTAGTGCAAGACTCAATGTGAAAAAGAAGGTTAGAAGAAAGAGATAGGCATAATGTACCATAAGCTTCATCACACCTATTAAACCACTTTCTCTTTTTAGCAGCACCTGTAGGTTCAATTTCTGTGCCCATGGTTACCCTGTACAACCCTTTATGTTTCAAGTGAATCTCCATTTGTTTTTTCCAACCAAAATAGTTGAATGGAGTAGGGGGTGCAATATTATGTGTATCCATGACATAAAACAACAATATATACTCTCAAATAAAAAAATAAAAAGACTGAATTTAGCTTGCAAGAAACGAGTTTTCTAGCAAAAATGTTTATTTCTAATTTGATTTCTGAAAAATCTACTCACTGTTTGTAGACAAAAATAAAAATCTAGAAATATTTTGATGCTAGAAATAAAACCCATAAATTGTTTCTTGATCCAACAAAGAGAAGATGAAAAATTGAGTTTTTTTAATCTTCAGCCAGGAGAAAAATGACACCCGACACTTTTTTGATTGCGATTTTCTCTAGATCTGTGTAAGATATACAAAATCTAAAAGAAACCCAGTTCAGATTTCGACGCTGGCTACAAAACCTAGAAATCATTTTTCCTACAAATGAGTGAAAACTATATTTTTGAAGCAAATATGATGACGGCTCCAATAAAAAATGGCTTGCAACAAACCCTTGCTTGCCAAAGAATCTCACTAGCCAAACTTTCTTGATCCTGGGATGAACCTTCACTGGAATAGCTCTGATACCATGTTGGAATGATGGATGCATAGGTGTCCTTGATGAAGCTACAATACAATCTTCAATGGAGGACCTTTGCTAGGAAAAAAATTCAACCACAAAGCAAGTATGATAATGGCATTCAAAATAGAAAATTCTATTATGATCTATCAGATTATTTACAAAAAGTACGTATGCCTGATTATATAGGCAAGTGCTAAACCTAAAATGCAAAGGATGTTGCCAAGTGTTCAAATCACACTTCATGTGACAATAAGAAACCCTAACCAACTACCTATGGAATGATAACAAGATGGAGATAAGTTCTAGAAAAGACAACTCATCTTCTAGAAGGGAATCTTATCTCAACAACTTTATTAAATGATTAAATGCAACTTAGGACTAATATGATTAATTAAAACCTAAGTTAACTTATGCTATTGTAATAATTAATTAATTACACTAACAAAAATACTACAACAAGAAAAACTATCAATGACTCCAAAGAACTCCCTAGTTTGACACCATCCCCGACAACAACGCCAAAAATGTTGGCCTCATACAATGATTTAACAACTTATCACTTACAACCATGGTTCAAAGATTGAACATCTAACTTGAATAGCTATCTCAATAATCATGAATGCCCATTTAACTTGTCAACCCAAGGATGTAAACTAGAAATGGGTCAGCATAGTATGTGCACTAGGAATCCAAAGTAGCCACATTCATCCTATAGCTAAGAAAGACACAATGTTGAAAGTAAATTGCTTGGAAGGAAATAAAATAAGTGTTGAACATAAACTAATAACTATACTAAGCTGAAATGCATGATAAAAATGAAAATTTGAGAAAACAATAGGAAACTACTCTATCTTCTTTGGTTGTAGGAATAAACAATGCCATATTCTTAACTAATTATTGAATAAAAAATAATAACTAAACTAAAGGATGAAATGGTCACCAAGTGGGTCCCATTGGATGAGTATCCCTTAAAAAAAATGTAAACTCAGATGCACAAACTTATAACTTCATTTTATTCATTGGAAAACATGAGTACAATCAAGCAACATGACTGTATTACTAAGAAAACTAAGAATGCAAGTACATCTTCAGATTAAGAAACCCCCTGAGAAGGAGCATCTAATTCTAATTAATAGGAAAATAAGCTACTAACTAATCACACAGCAAGGTGTTCAACTCCAACAGACTAGGAGGATACCACTTTAGGGAAAGCATAAAAAGTGGAGAGGTGGTTACGGGTGCATGAAATCTAGTCAAGCATGTTTTCCTTAATGCCCATATTCGCTCAATAGACAATTAAGACCATTTACAAGGCAGTTACAATTTTGATTTGAATGAGGAATCCCCCGTCATCGAGATTCTTCCCTCCATTGAACTTTGAATGATCACCTTGTTGACCGTTATGGCGAATGACTAGTTGGCAGAATCTTCCTCAATTACAGGCCTCTTAATTATATCTGCATGACAATATTAGTACACACAACAACTACATATTCATAACTATTTTAAAGTGACATTCATTAATCCACATGTAAAATTAACATAGATAGTTCATATAGCATGTCAATGAAATGTTACAAAAATAAGTTTATGCCCAATGTCTATGGTTTTGAGGAAATATCATAAAAAAGGTCAACATCCAAGCATCAAAGTCTATGATAAATGCAACAAATGGATACTAAACTCTATCAAAATTGAACCATAATTTGGACTCATCAATCTTCATCTCATTTATGAATTAAATTTTATCAGGATCATTTTTTTCATCTTCACAATCTTTCCTATGCATGAATGTTTTTGTTATAGCTTTTACTCAAGTAGTGAATTAATATGCTTTAAAAGAGATGTTTAATTCTTTGAATGTTTGTAGGGAGTTATAAGTAGAATTAGTTATGAGATTTGTAGGGTAGCGGTGTAATGCATTGTTGCAAGCATGATTGAAGCTAGGTCAAGAATTATTGTTCAAGTCTTTAGTTACATCCTTCTTGACTCTGCTCCCTAGGTTTTAAGACACCAGCATGTAGATTTTGTATGTATGTAGATTCATGGTCACTCAATTTTAAAATGAATTTCCATTTCTCCAATAAATTATTGTATAATTTTATTTCTTATATTTTCAAAGAAAATGAATGCATAAATTCTTAAGGATCTAGCTCATCTTTGTGTTTTATTTGTAATTAGTGGCTAAATTAGTGAGAACATATCTTCTTAAGTTAATATTATCTATAATTGTGGATTTTCTATATCCACCTTATCACCATAAGGAGTCTTTATATGAATATTGTGTTGGACTACCCTCCTTGGTTCTGTAGAGCCTGAAATGCAGAGGAGATAATTGCAAAATCCATCTCCTATTCATTGGCCAACCCCTTAAGAGAGTCAATCATCTGAATTAGCTATTCTTTAGATTTTCATAAGATACTAGTTGGGAAAATTAACAATTAAAAATTCACCATTGAATAAGCAAGGTGGAAACAATGAAAGACTAACCAATCATGGGATAGTTCCACCACGATGAACAAGAGAGGTAGAAAGAGAAAATTTCCACACAATGATAGGTTACAACCCATGATTGCATTCTCTCATAATATGACTCCAAGATAGGATGAGGGAAATATCCTCCAATTGTCATCCAAGAACACTAAACAACACTAAACATAGGACCATCCTTCAAAAGAGGTTTCCTAACCAAGAGGTGTAAACACACCACAAACTAGAATGAAAAGTCACTTCAAGACAACCTCACATTTCCCAAGACATCTCATTGCAAAAGTGACATCATGCAAGGGAAGAAACTACTCCATAAAATCCCTATACCTCTAAGGATTTTTGCTGAAACTCACAAGATGAACCAAAAAGGCTTATAACCTTTAAAAGACCTCACAAGGCTAGAAGAACAGTCTCCCCAAACCTAGGTTTTCCAATCGGTTCATATCAGGAGGTTGGTTGTAAAATGATGCAAGAGAGGTCATAAGTCCTTAATGATGATGTATACACCTAAAATTGGTTTGGAGAATCTGATTAATTAAATACAACTTATTTGATTAATTATCCTAAATTCCTCTATTATTGAATAAATAAAAATATTTATTTATATAATTCACATTCACATTCACATTTAAATTCATACAATTCTTCTATTATCTCATCTTAATTAAATAACCAAAATTAAATACTTTGTTTGATTTAATTATCATTTACCTATTTTATTCTATTACATCAAATCTTAGATTAATTAAATAAATATTAAACACTTTACTGATTAATTACCATATTCTTCTATTTTAATAAACAAATTATATAGTTTGTTCTATTAAATTATTTATTCCTTTTTTCCTAATTTAAATAAATCAAAAATATTTAAATAAAGGCATAAGGAATATTCCTCTATATTTCCTCAAAATCAAATTAGATATCGTATGTCTAATTTATGTCAAAATATGTCAAAATTAATGCCTTCAAACTTCACAGGAAGTTTTGGAGACAAATTGGAGACAAATTGCAAATTCATCTCTTAATCCTCTTCCATCAATCCTTCCTCTTCTCTTGCCCGGTGTTTTCATGGGTAGAGACAATCCCCTTTTCTTCTCAATCTCCTCCATCTCTCACCATTCAATCCTCCAAATTGAATCCAAGCCTCAATTTTCTATCCCTATGCATTTTCTCTACTAGGAAATCTATAAATACTTCATTCAACTAAGAAAAATATCCAAATTATCAAGCTTATGCACTCTTACTCTGTAGGAATTCAAGCATCCATCATCAAGCATCAAGCATTTCAAGCATCCAACATTGTAGAATCATATCTTGGCCGCCTCCTATAGCTTCATCCATCATTTTTTATGTAAATTCATGTTACAGTAGTTCTTTATCATTTAGTATTATCATTTTAGCTTCACATCATTGCATCAACATTGTTTTGTTCTTTAGATTTTCATTTTAACAATTATAGTGTTATTAAAATCTAAGAGCACAATAGCTTAATAAATCTTTGATGATAGAAGACAATGAGATGCTTTCAGTAGATTATTTGTTTAATCTTTGATACAATGTTTCATTAAGAAGTGTTTTATTCTTTTTTTTACTTATTCACACTTACAATTTGGCACCCACCATGGGGCATTAATCCCATATTCTACAAATAAAATTCTGAAAAGTGTCACGTAGGTCTCCGATGTGTTCTGTTTCAACACTTCCGTCAAAAACTATAGGGCATCCATGGAAAACTATGGCGCTTTCGTGCTCTATTTTGGCGATTTCGTGAAACTATAGCACATTCGTTAAAAGTTTTAGCGCTTCTAATAGAGTGCTTCTATGAAATTTTTTGATGCATCGGTCACCAATCTCCAATATAGCTGATATAGTGCTTCTGCGAACAAATTCGACACTTTGGTACTCTATTTGAGCGCTTTCAATTTTAACGCATCTATGAAAAACTATAGTGCTTTCATTGACTGTTTTAGCGCTTTTGTAATTTTTTATCTAGATCCAACATGACCACACCTAGAATTTTATTTTAATACATTTTGGACTAAAATGAACCAATCCTAGGATAGTCATTTGGTTTAAAATTTATCAATCCTAGGGTAGCCATTTCTAGTTTAAAATTTATCTGTCCTAGGGTAGCCATCACACTTTTTCTATATTAGTTAAAATGGACACCATGATTTTTGTGAAGAAAAATATTCACATAGATTAGCAAAATTTGTCTTTTGGGATTAAAACAAATCATTTATCTATTGTGCTTGTGTGGTGAATAAGCTTATGCTCTCCCCTTAACTAGGTGATCAAAGTGGCAGGCTCATCCTTTACTTTCATGCAAATTTAGGCTTTTGTTAAAACCTTTAGAAGGCTTGCCGTAGTGGGAAAAAGTACTCACCCTACAAGAACAACCTAAGTGGGAACGCCTAAAGCCAAAGATTCCAACCCACTCTAATAAAAATGCAAGTTGTTGATGAACGTCAAACTTGGTAATAGTGTGCAAGATAACCATCCCCAAAATATTTGTTCTAAATATTGGGAGGTTTCTTGAGGGAATTCATCAATTCCCGCACCGCACGAAAACCCTATCTATGAACCATAGTGTAGTATCCAGCTGAGTCAGTAGCTAGACATTGTAATACTCATGGTGCAAGGGGAGGGAAGAATCTGCCCCCAAGACACTCACCATATAATTTCCAAGGAATATTTTTTTTAGAGGAAAAGAAATCCAACTCTAAGTACACACTTGGAAATGACAAAAACATAGGCACCCTCTAGGGGTGACATGGCTATGTGAGTCAATACAATTTTAAGGTGTGGGTTGTTGAGTATAACGATGACCTTTTTGACCTTATGAGTGAGTTTGTCTGAATTGTATATTTTTCAAAAACAAACTAGTGAAAATCAATAAAGACCATTTGTGGTTCTTGAATATACACTATCTATGCAGGTTCTGAAACAAATATTCTATAATTTGCTTGTTGTGTTTTCAAAAATCATTAAAAATCAAATAAAAGATCATCTAGAAAACTACAAGTCAAAACAAGCTAGAAAAATTCATGATTCAAGAGTGGAAATCAAACAAGTTTATCAAGAAAACCATCAAAGTCAACAAACCCAAGAGGCCACTTGGTTATAAAAATATTTTGAGAAAAAGGTGTTTCTTATATCAAAGTCGAAAGGTCTTATTACAACATAGAACCTTCATTCATAGGTATCATGATTTTGCTAGAGGTCATACTCTTGATTACATTGTAGAACGTCTTTATTCATGAGATTTATTCCAAAGGAGAGCCCTCACACAATATCACAATCATAGTCAACACATACGTTAGTCCTACATCCCAAAATCGATGATATAATACACCACAAGGCCAAGTCAAATTTTGCAATAAAGAGTCCTAAACATCAACCCTTTGTTTTACCACTCTAGCAATCCATTTCAACGCTTCAGGACTTTGTTTTAGCACTTTCATAAAATAGCGCTTCCAAGCACTGTTTCAGTGCTTCCAAGCAGTGTTATAGAGCTTCCACAAACTAGCATTTATGAGCACTGTTTCAGCGCTTTCGAGCACTGTTTTAGTGCATCCATAAGGATAGCACTTCCATCATCTGTTTCAATCTTTTTGAACTCTATTCTAGTGCTTCTGTGAAATAGTGCTTCCAAAACGTATTTTAGCACTTCTAAAATCTGTATTAGCACTTTCAAAACAAAGAGTTCCAAAACATATCAATCAGTTTGTCTATCATCTAAAACAGATTTTTTACAAAGCAGAATTATCTTTTTATCAGAGTCACTATCTAGAAACCAAAATTAGATAGGTCCCTACAAGTTTCCACTCTTTTCAACTAAAAAACAAATCTTGCAAATCATAAAGTGTCAAATCAAATCAAAATCTTGATTATTATGCTAAAGTTTCATCATCGGGATATTATTATCCTATCATCACAAAACAAGGCATAGCAATCAAATTTTTAACCTAGTCTTATCAATAAGATATATCATCCTATTTGACTTTGTTAAAAATTCACTTGACATTTTCCAACATAGAAGATCAAAGTTTGGTAGAAAGAACAAAACACTTGTATGCCAATCTTCACTAGGTTACAAAAACAGAAGATCTTAGAAAAGGAACTTGAAACATCAAATACAATGGAATAAGAAAATCCCTAGAATAGTCTACATCAAAGTGACAAAAATGAAATACCTCCAAAAGACATACAAACAACCCAACATAATCCAAAATTCCATAAATTCATGGAAAAGATCTTAGAACAGGACATGGAGAAATACCTCTTAATGTTGGTTGAATCAGGTGCTAAGCTTCCCAAAGACTTTGATGTAAATTTCCTAAGAGAAGCACCTAGAACAAGCGAAATTGAAATACCACAACCCACAAAAGGTATAGACCTAGTTATTGCCTTAACATCCCAAATGCAAATCTTACAACAACAAGTACAAGACATGAAAAAAGGAAACACCAAAAGGTATACAGTACAGGAAATTAGTCCTTATTCTTTTGACTCCACAGTCGACAGATACCTTTTCCTCGACACTATGAATTCCCCAAGTATGAAAAATACAATGGAAAGATAGATCCGATCAATCATATCCATGAATTCAGAACCATGAGCCTAGAGTTTTCTCAAGAGGAAACTTACTTGATGAGATTATTCCTAAGAAGCTTGGGAGGTTTGTGTATGGAATGGTTTTCCAAATTACAACCAAGAATCAGGACTTTTGAAGAACTTGTTAGCAGGTTCATCTTCGAGTATTCTTTTAACATCCAACATGATGTCGCGATAAAAGATCTATATAACATGAAACAAAAAAAGGGGAGACATTCTTGTCCTTTATACAAATATGACGATGACTATTCACTAGATATCCTCGCTCCATTCCTGAGGAAGATAAAATGGAGTTGTTCATTGACAATTTGACGAAGGAGATGAGTTACATACTTGATATACAATGTCCTCGTAAGTTTGAAAAGGTGATATAAAATGGCCTTAATATTGAATAAGTGTTGGTCAAAAGAGGGGTTATTAAACATTTCAATGAAAAATCAAATAACACAAATCAATACCCCAACAGTGACAAACCAAAATTTTGGCAAAAGAACAAGAATACGGGGACCAACGAAATGACAAATGATTTACAAAATGCCAAACCAGTTTTCAACTTGACAACATCTACTTCAAAAACAAATCAAAAAAATGATCAAATCATCAAGTCAAATGTCATTCAAAACAATGAAATCACAAAACTACAAACATACCAAAAATCATCAAACCGGTGTAGGTTCACACCATTAGGCCAAACATTGGAATCAACGATGAAATAACTAGTCACAAGTGGTGTTATCACTACACGGGAAGCAAGATTCTAGGATACAAAGGTCAAACCACCATGATGGAATGATGCAGATTATTGTAACTTCCACAACAATAAAGGCCACAAAACTAATGATTGCATGGAGTTAAAACATGGAGTTCAAGATTTGATCAAAAATAACAAGATATATGTAGAGGGACACCAAAACAATAATGATCATTCAGCCTCCAAGGACCCTTTACCAAACTATGACAAAGGAGCATCATCTTCTGTGAACAACAAAGGTAAAAATATCAATCAAGTCTACAATAAAACGATCCTTTGTCTTTCCAAAGTGGAAAATTATAATATTGTTGGACATAACATGGAAAAACATGAAACCAACAACACTACTCCTTTGGATTTTCTCCCAAGCATACAAGTCTCTGAAAAATCAAATAAACATTTCAAAAATTAGAGAATGACAGGACTATCAACTAGAAAATGTAATGACAAGGGGGAAATCCAAGATATTCTTAAAGGGAGTTGGGCTTAAAAATGCATATCCACCTCCATGTAACTACAATATTGTTGATCAACTTCAAAACATTCGAGTGCAGATATCAATATTAGAACTCCTCAAACTATCTCCATCACATAAGGAGGTTCTAGAACAACCACTAGTTGCCACTACGGTACTGAAAAATCTAGATGTTTTCCAATTCTAGGCTATGGTGGGGCATTTGAATACACCACACTATTTATCATTCTCTAAATATTATTATGTGTCACTCACCCACCCCCATAACATTGCACTCCATATCAAAGTCTTGATCCACAATTCTTGTGTCAAAAGAGTCTTAATAGATGGGGGAGATGGTTTGAATATTTTCACTCTAAAGTTAATCCATGCACTAGGGTATTTAGATGATGCTGTTGATGCCCAAATGAAAATGAATATAAAGGCATATGATGAGGAAGATAGATCTTCAAAGGGAATGATTGTGTTACCCCTTCAAGTGGGACCGATGATGTAACACATAGCATGTCAGGTACTTGAAAGAGAGTTAACTTACAACATACTCTTAGGATGCCCATGGATCCATGAAATGCAGGAAGTGCCTTCTACCTATAACCAATTCTTAAAATTCCTAGTAAATGGATAGGAGGTGACTATATCAGCTGATTATAATCATCCTCAACATTGTGACACACTTAGCTCTTAAGATACCTTTGTGCCTCACAATAGGGAAGCATCCAATTCAAAGTCATCAAATAAGGAAGAATATCCAAATATCACCACCAAATGGGTAGAAAATAAGGATAAAGCAAAAGATACAAGTCTTGTTGACACTCAATTAATAGAGAATCCAGATCCCCAAACTTCTTTATCATAGAAATTTCAAGAGAAGGTCCAACTGACAGACAAGGGAATGGGGCAATATTCTATGGAGCAATCGCTTAATCTTTCACAGTTAAAGCCATCTCCAAAGACATATGGCCAACCATCAATGGTCAAACATAAAACATCACTACCTATCATAGTTATAGAATAAAGATTTGTAAAATTTGATACCATAGAGGATGAATCCGATGATAAAGCAATCCTTGATTGGTTCTACAAAGATGAGGAACCATTGAAAGAATATCAATATCAATACAAACAAATATGGAAAAGGGAAGGTTATCCTAGAAAAAATGGGTCATGAGGGACAAGGACCTCTCGAAAAAAGGAAGGAAGGAATCATAGAACCCATTCAACCCCTCACTCTTCATTCAAAAGACAAGATAGGACTAGGATACTCTGAAGAACAAAAACAAGAAATGACAAAGAAGGTTGTTTAAAGAATCCTTCAGGTTAGAGATAGCTTTGAAATGGATTCTAATGAGTATGAATGGGATCTATGTTCCAATATATCTTACACCAATATCCAAATTGATTTAATACAACAATATGCACCTATGCGTGAGGAGGGAGAAAGCTCTTGGTCTAGACCATTCGTATCAAGATCACTAAATATTGATGACTCAAGTGGGGATGAACAAACATCAAGTGAACTAGATGATATTGAAGAGGGTACCATCATTGATCTTGATATTCTTAATAATGACTATGATGACATAGCTGTACTAACCCTTACCCCCATCAACCTAAGTCAATTCGATGACTTCATGCCTTTAATACATCCCAAACTTATTGACTAGGAACCTGTTGATCCTAGAAATGTACCCATATTTGCAAACGATGATGCCATCATAAATTTCCTATGTTGTGACGAACCTAGGACAAGTTCTATATATAATTCTCATAACAACATGACTCAGCGGGAGGGTGTCAAATCTTCTAGTTGCAAAAGTAAAAATAGGGATAATAGATCTATTGGTGAAAACCATTCTATGGCAGCATTAGATCTTGAAAAATAAAAAATAAAGAATGCATCTAACGGTGAAAACCTCTCTAAGGCACCAAAATATGGGATATTTGACACTCTTCCAAATCATTATCATGAATGGTCATCTGTTCTAGTGTAGCCAACATAGTCTATAAACATTGGGACTAAATAAAGAGAAAAAAATCTTACATCTAGCAGAATCTATGACAAATCAAGAGAGGCCAAAATTCATCAAATTATTTAAGGAAAGAAGCATTAAATTTGCTTGGTCATATTTTGATATGCTAGGCTTGGATCTAAACCTTCTCATGCATCATTTGTCTTTGCCTACAGGAATCAAGCCTGTAATTTTTTTTTTTGAGAAAAATGCATCCCCATATCACATTAATGGTAAAGGTTGAGCTAAAGAAATTGTTAGATGTTGGATTCATAAGGTCTATTGATTATGCTGAATGGATATCCAACATTGTACCTATCTCAAATCCAGACAATAACATCAGGATATGTATGGATTTCAAGGAA
The DNA here is from genome assembly GCA_007115665.2 of Sequoiadendron giganteum. Classification (NCBI taxonomy): domain Eukaryota; kingdom Viridiplantae; phylum Streptophyta; class Pinopsida; order Cupressales; family Cupressaceae; genus Sequoiadendron; species Sequoiadendron giganteum. The sequence continues at coordinate 237,784,230 of CM021101.1, forward strand.
TTGAATAAAGCATGCCCAAAGGATGATTTCCCATTACCTAATATAGACATCATTGTAGACTTAACGAGAGGTCATGTCATGTTGTCAATAATGGATGGTTTCTCCAGATACAACCAAATTAAAATAGCTCCAGAAGATCAGGAAAAGACTTCATTTACATGTCCATGGGGAACCTTCTATTGGAATGTCATGCCATTTGGTCTAAAAAATGCAGGAGAAACCTATCAAAGAGTAATGACAACAATATTTCATGATATGATGCACACCTTCATGGAGGATTATGTGGATCATATTCTAGAAAAATCTTGTACTAGGGAAGGAAATCTACATATTCTGAGAAAAATCTTCACAAGGCTAGAGAAATTCAATGTCAGGCTAAACCCCAAGAAGGGGTCACATCAGAAAAACTCTTGGGATACATTTTCTCATAAAAGAGCATTGGAGTAGATCCAACGAAATTCAAGGAAATAATGGAAATGTCGCCACCCAGAAATATCAGTCAACTTAGATCACTATAGGGAAGGCTCCAATTGATCAGGAGATTTATCTCCCAGCTAGCGGACAAAATTCATCCATTTAATCATCTATTGCATAAAAATGTTGTTTTCAAATGGGATAATGGGTGTGAAACAACGTTCAATCAAATAAAGAAATATCTAATGTCACAACCTATTCTCATGCTGCCTATAGAAGGAAGACCTTTGATACTGTACATTACAACAACAAATATCTCTTTAGGAGCATTATTAGCACAAGAAGATTATGAATGAAAGGAACACGCCATCTACTACATCAGTAGAAATTTAAATGGATATGAAATAAACTACACTTTCATTGAGAAATCTTGCTTGGTGGTGGTGCTTTCTACTCAACAACTGTGAAATTATATGCTGACTCACACAATCAGGCTTATAGCAAAAATTGACCGCTTAAAATATTTACTTAGTAAGACTGCCTTAACAGGTAGATTGGAAAAATGGGTCATGCTATTAAGTGAGTTTTATACTCAATATGTGGAAAGAAAATCCATCAAGGGTAAAGAAATCTCTGAACAATTGGATGAGGCTCCTTTACCAGATAATCAACCCATGACAATGGATTTTATAGATGTGGACACATGGACAATGACGCCACAATAATGGATATTGTATTTTGATGGATCGTATACATAGCGAGGATCTGGAGAAAGGATTTTGTGCATCACTCCCCAAGGAAACACCATCCTGAAATCTTATAGAATGATGTTTCAATGTACAAATAATGTGGCAGAATATGAAGCATTAATACAGGTATATGGGGACTCTCAACTAGTCATTTATCAAGTAAATGACGAGTATCAGATGAAAGATGAAAAGTTGATGCCCTATAAACAAAAATTAGATGATCTAAAACAATATTTTTTCAATATCAAATTCGATCAAATTCCAAGGGCAAAGAACAAAGCAACAAATGCTATGGCCACAATTGTTTCACTCTTGCAATTTCCAGAGAAACGTGGTTGTTATGAGTTTATGGCAGAAAAAGTATCATGTCCTTCTTACAATATTTCAGAATCCAATACCATATTTCATTTAGATACCATTGAAACCTCCATCTATGAGAAATCCTATGCTTACCTAAAGGATACTATCCTCCCTCCCGATCTTTCTAGGAATCAAAAACACAATTTTATTCGCCAATCCGCATGACATATTTTAATCACTGACATCCTTTATCATCGAGGTCTTGATGGTACCTTATTCCAATGTTTAGAACACTAAGAATCTGAGATAGCCTTACATGAGGTTCATGAGAGTATTTTTGGCACTCATTCGAGTGGTATAACTCTAGCGAGAAACTCCTCCATTCAGGATATTATTGGCTATGTATGGAGAAATAGTCTTATCAATTTGTAAAGAAATGCCAAAAATGTCAGATTCACACACCAGCTCAAGAATTTCATCCATTCACATCAACATGGCCCTTTTGTCAATGCGGACTAGATTTGGTAGGAAATATAAATCTGTCTTCATCCAATGGACACGAGTTCATAATCACAACAATGGAATACTTTACAAAATGGATAGAAGTAGTTCCTCTTACAACTATCACTGGAAAACAAATCTTGTCATTTATATTGAATTACATAATTTGTCAATATGGCATACCTCAATCTATTATTACTGATAATGGACGACCATTCAAAAACCAAAATGTCCAAGAATTATGTGAGAAGTTTCATATCCAACATAATTTCTCAACACCATACTTTCCTTAGGGAAATGGCCAAGCAGAGGCCTCTAACAAAATAATTCTTAAAATACTCAAGAAAACGGTTAATGATATTGGAGGTGATTGGCATGTTTAGCTAAATCCTGCACTGTGGACCTATAGAACTAGTATTAGAACATCGGTAGGAGCTACACCATATGCCTTGGTATATGGATCAGAGGTCGTACTACCTATTGAAGTAGAGATTCCATCACTCTGTGTATCACTAAGAGGAATCATTAAAAATGAGGACTATAGGGTATCCAGACTTCAAGAACTGGAATTGCTAGATGAGCATCGTCAACAAGATGTCAACCATCTAACATATTACCAACCAATAATATCAAGGAGCTATAATCATAGGGTAAAACCTAGATTCTTTCAAGTTGGCGATTTAGTTCTAAAAGATAACCCTAGAAATTAGCAAGACAGGGAAAAGAAAGGGAAGTTTGAACCTAACTAGCTAGGTCCTTTTGTCATCATATCATTGTATGGATTGAGATCCTATCAACTATCCACATCAGAGGGGGATATTTTTGATGAACCTATCAACAATATCCATCTCAGAAATTTCTATACCTGAATTTCCTAGTGCATAGGTCAAACTTCTGGAAAATGGTTTCCTTGATGAAAACCTGACAAACAGGCATCTTGGTAACAAAAAATAGAAAAAATATATATATAAAAAATACAAAAAAAAAAAGAAAAATGAGAAAAAAGGAAAATGCAAAACAAAAGTGTAATCAAAACATATGGTGAAAACTTGGAAACATGCATCGTATGTGATTCTAAACCAACTTTTCCATCAGTTTTGATACATATCAGGATCTTTAGTCTAGCCTTCATTACCATTTCATATCATATCATTAGTCTTGCCATCATTGCATCCATTTATCAAATCATTTCACTTGGTCATGTCTCACTCTACCTTGAGGGAAATAATTGGATATCAATGGGGGAAGCAAAACATCGGCTTTTCCAAATGGGAAAACAATAGTATGATAAGGAAAAAAAATAATGATCAAAGCACAACGTCAATCACTGTCGAAAATGAATCAAACATCTGTATTGTATCAAAAAATCCAAAAACAAGTCAAAAAGTCAGTCTAGAAAAATAAAAATATAAAAAACATAAGTCTGTGTCAATCAAACTACATGGTCTCTGCGTGTGTAACGTAAGCAAGGATAATATTTGATTAGCCCGCGAGACCTCTAGGATAGGTCTTTGGTCAAAATCTTAAAAAATATGAAAAAATTACAAAAATCAGGATGGATGATCTAATCTGAATAATGATTGAAACACACTAAGTAAAAGGTGGATAAATTGTATTTTTTTATTATCATTTCTTTGGAGCAACTCGATGATGTATTGAACTAGAGAAACAAGGAAGATGAATGATATTTTTGTTGTTTGTTGTCTATACGTTAATCATATAAATGTGTGAATTATCAGGGGATGTGCTATGCAAATGTATCACCAAAGACATTCAAAATTCACACACTAAAATGATTAATCTCTTCCTATTTTATGTAAGAAATGATAAGGTCATCTCAGTTCAATTATACCTAGATGCTTGTGTTTGCTTGCAATATCAAAAATCATGAACATAGTACTTAGGTAGTCATTGGTTTAACATATACCATTAACTCTTGTACTCACTTTCAACATCCTAAAAAGCTCTATGATGATACCAAGCACAAAGTACTATTAAAATGACAATGGTTTGCATATAGTTGCATGATAAAATTAGACTGCATTCATAATAAATTCTAAATCTACAAAGTTTTTTTTACATAAAGGATTCCAATTAATGATTATCTTTTCTACAAATATGATTGAGTATACTTGACATAAACCAAAAATCATCAAAAACATATAGGAGCATCATCTCATCATTCATGCATTTAACATCAAATAATTGTACATTTATTGTACCATATTTTCCACATCATATCATAAATAAATACATCATGTTCATTCCACCATCCATCCATATATCATCCATCACAACATCATCATTCTCATTTCATCACATTAAAATAAATGCATCCATCACAACATCATCATTTTCATTTAATCACATTAAAATAAATGCATTCACCATATATACATACATTTCATCATATTAGAATAAAAATGCAAATCATGTCATTATTACATTATCATACATCGCAACATCATTATTTTCATTTCATCACATTAAATGCATTCACCATACATCCATACATTTCATCATATTAAAATAAAATGAAAATCATGTCATTATTATCCATATATCATTCATCGCAAAAATGATCATTTAGAACATCATACATGCATACATCATATATTCATACATAAGCATTTAAATCATCACATAAAATAAAAGAATTCATCAGAGAATCATCACATGATATATAACATGCATCCATCATAGAATCATAGATAACCATCATAGATCAATAGAAATCAACTGCATAATCATATATATCATCAAAAGTCAAGTATACAATGAAGTCTGAAATAGGAAAAGATACATCATAAAAAATGAGATGACTCAAAGTGTACATCTCAAAATCACAAATGGCATCTAAGATCTACTGCTGCCAGAAGGTGTAGGCATAACAGGACCGGTACCACCACCACCACCCCCAGATGGACTAGGATCTCTAGGATCTCTCCATGAAGGTTGTGTCACACCCTTGTTGATTGTCTAGGTATGTGTCTAACCAGATCTCGAAGGGGCATAACTAACTCTATGATCAACAAGAATTGCATCATGATACCTACCCCTATAAAACTCTGCCTCTCGGCCAACCCACAAAACCTCCCTCATATAATCTACAATAGAAGTACCATCGGCTACCCTCTATAATGTCTCAATAGCCTCTTGTGCCCTCTCGACAATCTATCTGGCATTGTCCCTCTCAGCTGTCAAAGTACCAACGTGTGTCTAAAAAAATACCAAATGTCCTTGAACCTGTGCCATGCCTAAGTCTGCATCTGAGTTTGCGTCTACACGAGTAAACCTTGTGCATGCACTAATTGTCCTTGTAGAGTCTGTACCTATACCTATAGACTAGCAATTTGTCTTTGATAATCCACGGAAGGAATATCCACTTCCCACCTCTTGCAAGGCCTACTCGAAGATGGACCAACATTGACTAGCCTAACCCCTCTGCCATCTCCACCACCACCATCCCCATCATCACTACTGTTGTCATCATTGTTTCTCTCGTCACTGCTGCTCTCAGTGTTAGATCCACTATCCTCCTCACCCTCAATGGCTATGGCAGGATCCTCGATAGCATCCTCCTCCACATGTAATGGTGTTGGATCATCAGGAATGGTGATCCGAGGACATGGATGCAAAGCCAAATATGTGGCATACTCCTCTATCATGGGTGCCTCTGTAATATCCCTATGCATATCCCAAGTTGATGGTTGTAGAATCCGATATCTCTCCACTAATGTCTCATAAGACAAGCATGACCCCCAATCTGTTGTATCACTCTGCCATCGGGCATAATGAGAAACCCCCAGAGGCATACACCTTACAATATCATACTGCCTATAGACCCATCGTATTAAAAATCTCTCTAAAACAAAAGGAGTCCTGCCAATCAGATACATGGAATCACACAAAAATATGAGCACTTGATCATCCTCCTCCCACTGCTCACAATCCAGATAAGGTCGCCAAACAACACTCTTCAAGTCATCCAAAACCCGTCTCCAATTCTCTAAACTTACCCAATCAAAACTGGGCAAGTCAACCTCTGTAATGGAAAACATATGGTATGCCTGTAGGTCTGTCAAGTACCGAAAGTGGTTGAGCAATGAAAAAATGCTCCCACACCCAAACCTATAGTAAGGTCACCCCTGCTAATAGGTTGCATCCTCCCAAGTACACCAATGAGTGTAAATCAAGATAAAGGTGGGCTAGCATACACATCCCCCACGCATATATGGTCCCATGCACGACCATGCTCTCAAGAATATGACCCCAACCCATAGATAAACCCTTTGACCTATGATCAGGACAAAGGGAACCTCCAATAAATCCAGCTAGCACTACTGGTAGTCTAGCATAAGCACTGGCTATCGTCCACCACTGAACAATTGGTCTTACAATATGCTAATCCTGGAATACTCTATGGAGTGCATCTCTCCTACCAGCCTCATGTGAATCATAGACTATGACCTCTCTGATAAACGATATCCACAATATCTACCACACATCCTTTGGTGTGATTGTCATCTCATCAGTGGGTAGATGGAAGGTGTTATGATCAATATGCCACTGCTCGACCAAAGCAATAAGGAGACCCTGATAAATCCTAATCTGGGGCATATCAAGAAGACTAGATAGACCACATCGAGCTATGATCTAAATCTCATCAGGAGTCAGATGAGGAATCAAATCAGTAGTCCGTGGAAATCTCTCTCGCATCTAGAGGTTATCGAGAGGATCCTATCATCAAAAGGGTTTAAAAAATCAGTACACTATGTCAAATTCACAAGTCAATCTACTATCAGATCCAATCAAACTTTGGACAAAATTCATGAACAAAAATCAACTAACCTCACCTATCATGGGGTTCATCACAAAAATCATCTAATCTCACCTATCATGAGGTTTATCAGATATGAAATCATTCCTTTCCTATTATGAGAGTAAGTCTCATTAATAATTAGAATCAATCATTAAGGAATTTGATTAATCAAATCATACCAAACCGCAGAATGGACATGATTGAAATTGATGAAATCAAAGTTAACTATGTCAAAATCTGAAAAATCTTACATGGATGCGCTAAAATAGGCATCCAAAGCGCTACTTTAATCAAAGCACTATTTCATCGCATCAATGTGCTATAACAAACCATCAAAGTGCTACTTTAATCAAGGCTCTATAACAGACCACCAATGTGCCAAATTATTGAATCAAAGTGCTAGAACTTTCTAGGTGCTACAATCAGGCATCAAAGCATTAAATAAATCAATTGAAGCGCTCATTTATTAAAGCGCTAAAATTTTCTATGAAAGTTCTAGAGAAATTAATGAAAGTGCTAATTCCTCAAAGTGCTACAACAATTGACGAAAGTGCTACATTGGAGTGCAAAGTGCTAAAGCGTGAAATTGATGTGCTAAAACTACTAAAAAATGGAAATGCATAAAAAAAGGCACAAAAATCAAGAATGCACAAATTACGAGGTGGAATAAGGGTACGTACCAGAGGTCCGTAGGTAGTCACCCACTGGTGATGTCGCACATGCTCGAACCGATGAGTGTGGTAGGGGATCGACATCTTGCTCCAGTTGGCTCAAATGTCTCTCTCACTAGGTGTTTGAAAGTCCAAAAGTACAAATGAGGATGAAAGTGACCTTTTTGACCTTATATAGATTTTTCAAAAGAGATTTTTGAGGGATTTTTTTTATTTTAATTCATTTTATTCATGAAATTAATTTAAATTTCATCTATGGGCTAAATTTCTATCATCATTGTCGAGAGATAAATTATTTTCATCAAATCTTCATCACATCATCATCAAATCATTTTAAAAATCATAAAAATCATTAAAATGTCCAAAAAATTCTAAAAAAATCATAAAATCATTAATTTATCTCTCGAGGGGGCATATTATCATCAAGCATTTGAAAATCAATAGTTGGGGCATGTCTAGGGCATACTAAATTTTTTTCATCGATACTGGCAGTAGCAACAAAATTTTCTTTGAAGAAATTTGTAAACACATCACTTCAAAGAGCGGAAAAATGTATACACCTAAAATTGGTCTCGAGAATCCGATTAATTAAATACAACTTATTTGATTAATTATCCTAAATTCCTCTACTATTGAATAAATAGAAATATTTATTTATATAGTTCACATTCACATTCACATTTAAATTCATACAATTCTTCTATTATCTCATCTTAATTAAATAAACAAAATTAAATACTTTGTTTGATTTAATTATCATTTCCCTATTTTATTCTATCACATCAAATCTTAGATTAATTAAATAAATATTAAACACTTTATTGATTAATTACCATATTCTTCTATTTTAATAAACAAATTCTATAGTTTGTTAAAAAAAATTATTCATTTTTCTCTAATTTAAATAAATCAAAAATATTTAAATAAAGGCATAAGGAATATTCCTCTATATTTCCTCAAAATCAAATTAGATATCCTATGCCTAATTTATGTCAAAATATATCAAAATTAATGCCTTCAAACTTCACGAGAAGTTTTGGAGACAAATTGCAAAATCATCTCTCAATCCTCTTCCATAAATCCTTCCTCTTCTCTTGCCTGGTGTTTTCATGGGTAGAGACAATCCCCAAAATCTTCTCAATCCCCTCCATATCTCACCATTCAATCCTCTAGATTGAATCCAAGCCTCTCTTTGTTATCCCTATGCATTTCTACTACTAGGAAATCTATTAATACAACTTCATTGAACCAAGAAAAAGATCCAGATTATCAAGCTTATGCACTCTTACTCTGCAAGAATTCAAGCATCAATCATCAAGAATCAAGCATTTCAAGCATCCAATATTTTATAATCATATCATGGCTGCCTTCTATAGCTTCATCCATCATTTTTTATGTCAATTCATGTTACAGTATTTATTTTATCAATTAGTATTATCATTTTATCTTCACATCATTGCATCAACATCATTTTGTTCTTAAGATTTTCATTTTAACAGTTATATTTTTATTAAAATTTGATATCACAATAGCTTAATAAATCTTTGAAGATAGGAGACAATGAGACACTTTCAATAGATTATTTGTTTAATCTTTGATACACTGTTTCATTAAGAAGTGTTTTATTCCTTGTTTACTTATTCACACTTACAGATGACACTTGAGAACTAGGTCAAAGCACTACCAAGACCTTGGGATTATGGTGAAAAAAAATTGTTCACAATTTTTTTCCTAACGAAATCTCGAAAACATAAGAAAAGATCAAGGTCAGAGTTGGAGAAAATATGACTAGGTTTTAAAGTTTTTTATTACCAAAATGGTTGGAACAAAACAAGGCATAAAAATTATCTAAAAAGGGAATACGTATTATAAAACCTCTATAAATTAGTGGTTAAGAGGATTTACACTAGAATTTCTATGAGGACCAGGATGCCCAACATAGTACTAGGTCGCCCCAACACACTTATAATTTTTTTTTTTTTTCTTATATATGAAACCAAACCGCCCCTCAATACCAAGCCAACATTGATTATACTAGGAAGCTCAAGATGCCACTATGCTTCTAGATGCCACCAAGCCACCCCAATAGAGTTAGGAAATTTTCTAAAAATATGGGTTAACTTATTGTTTGGTAGAGCTACCTAGGTACAAGACCAAGCTATCCAACTATGAATTTTTACACTTACGTTCATTTTAAGCAAAAAATTAAGTGTTCCTAAGTTTGATTAAGAATTTTTACGTCATGTTAAAAATAAGCGTAAAGATATCATGCTTGACACCAACATCGAGACACGTAAATAATAAAATTAATATTTTATTTACAAGGTTGCATCCATCTCTAAAGAGAGGTTCAAAAACATCATTATTAAACTTATATGAATGAATCAAAATCTAATACATGAATTTAACTTGAGATTAAAGATATCATATCTTTCCTTGATCCAATAAAATAAGGTCCCAATGGTGGTTAGCATGCCACTCAACCTTGTGGAATCAAACAATCCACTCCCACCATCTTAGGAGATAGTCACACGAGCCACAAACACAACACTCACACCAAAAAAATGGGGAGAAGGCCTAAACATACACCATACACAAAGTATACACCACATGCACATCATATACACACTCAATTATCTAAATCACATCATGGATCTAATACATGTCATTACTTGGTATAAACATGATAACATAACACCATCCACATTTTGCATGATCACCAATGTCACATCACAAACTGAATTGGGAAAAATCACTACTTCCATAGTATACAACCATCATGGAATAACTCAATAAAAGGGTACCGCAAATATCGCCATTAGGCCAACTCACCAATAGCTGATCACACACACACATAAGACACTAGGGTAAGATGATAGAGAGTTAGTTAGAGAGTGTCATCATGATGCTTGAAGGTATGGAACTTGTAGAACCTAGTAATCCTCTCATAAAATTGAGGACATTTTTTCTTAAAAGACCCAAACTCCTTGAGATGGCATGTCTTCCTAAACATCTTTTGTTTGTACTATCACTCAAGTCATGAGAGGGCCATCCATTATCTTAGTTAATTAATTACATATGTTTCATTAATTATTACTTAATTAAATGACTCCCCACCTATGATTAACCTAATTACCACTTTGGGTTGGGTACATGTTGAGAGCCACTCCCATAACCCTCTCTAGTATTTTATTCCTAAGCTCTTTAGACTCACCACTAACTATGGCATGAAAACCTTGCAAAAATACACTTTTTTCCAAAGGTAATGAAACTTTTCCACAATGCATCATATCACATTTCATGATGTTCCATGTTTTCTAAACATACAAATTCAATCATTTCCATACAAAATTTTCAAATTTTTCAAATATTTTAACAAAGAAAAAACTAGGTTTTTCCCAATTCCACCATTAAAATTCATCAAAACTTCAAATTTTAAAAATCAAAATTCTAAGAATACAATTTGGCTAAAAATATGCCCAACACTCCTCTTAAGCTATAAAATTGACATTTTCATCAATTCCTAGAAAATTGGGCATGATAACCCCATTTTTTTTTTTTAAATATCAAATTTTAAATAAATCTCTACATTTACAAATCAAATTGCAAAATAAAAGGAGATGGGAGTCCATTCTAGACTCCCCTAATCATTCTCCTATAAAAAATTTAAATAAATATGATCAAATGAATTTAAAAAAAAAAGGGAAAATAACTCAATTCCCTTAAAAATTTGAAATGTGAAATTTTCCAAGCACACCAAGAAAGGAGTCACAAAAATAAGCAAACACATTCCCTTCCTCATTCATATCCCAATGAATTTGACCTCATTGAATTTTGATAAGAATTTCACTCCCAATCAACAAAAAAAATTCCACCCAAAAGAGGGTTTTCTCTCTCAAATTCTCCCAAAATAGAATTACACAATTCTTTATAAAATCCCCTTTTTCCTTTTTACCCTCTTTTTCTAATTTTAAATTTTATAATATAAATTTATTTTGTATTCCTTTAATTTCCAATTTTTCCCAAATACCAATTACACATTTAAATTCATTCTTGAATAACATGTATCATTCAAATTTATGATTTAAGTCCATATAAACATATTCCTTTAAATTTACCAAAACCAGAATTCAAACAAGATAATTAAAACACACATAACTCAAAATTCCCAACTCGAGGAATTTTCAAAATTTAAATTAAATGATAAGTTAATTTTATTCTATTTCCCCTTTTCCTGAACAATAAAGAATATTTTAATAAGAAATATCAAAATCATTTAAATTCCTAATATTTCAATTATGGGAAAACATATAATTTAAACCATCAATTAAATTAGATATTCACTAGTCATTCACAACACAAGGATTCCAAAATAACTCCTCAATCGTATCCAGGTTCACATAAGGCCAAATATAACACATACCATACTCGATTCAAGTATGACCACAAAATGGATATGAAGGGGCCCAATGTGACATCTCCAAATCAACCACTGATGGGGAATAACTCAGACATGTATAGCTAGGTGGAGAAATAACCTTGTACCTATAACTATTCAATGCACATTAAGGGTACCTGGTCAGTACATATATAAACGAATCACATAATAATCATACCAATAGGGTCCAATGGCATAAGAATAAAATAAAAATTGTGCATCCATCATATAAATACTTAAATAAATCATTCCTTCTAAATATCAATAATCAAGCTCACATTTAATCATAACATAAATAATATATTTCACTAAACTAAAGCATAATAATTAAACCAATCATGTAACTACATAAAATTCCACCAATTGACATGCTGAAGAATATCATCTCAAATATTAAGTGGTTGATATGCACCAATAGAAGCCATATAATAATTACCCTAATAATCATAAGGAAATGGTGAAGCTAAAATACCAATATTGCATAAGTAAGAAGGAAATGGGAGGGGCACTACATCCTCCCCCACTAAAATTAGGCTTACTCCTAGAAGTCTACATAACCAAGGATAGGTACACCTAGTACATGATCCTTCAAACACATAATACTCATAGATCAATCCTCTAGACTCTCACCAAGTCTAGGCATCAAACACACAACACACAACTCTAGAAGTGCACAAGTTACCACCTGCCACTAGGTGCATAATGACCTGAGAGATCACCACAACACCTTCATCAGCTACCACTACAACTGATGGCACAGATCAACTACTGGGTCTTAAAATACACAAGGTTTGAGGAAACACTACCTCACCACCATGCTCACCAAGAGTATTCCTCACCTCCAAAAAGGACACTCAACACAAGGTTCTCCCTTGAGTACCACATGGAAAAAGAGAATTTCCTAAACCCACTAGCTTCTCCACACAAAACTAGGAACAATAGAGGGTTATTAGAGGACAAAATATAAGAACTACCTCTAAAGGGCATAAGAATTCCCTAAAAAATGAGGCTTACCAACCCCAAAAATCTCACAAAACTCACTGAGGATGCAACTAACCACTAAGAATAAGAGAAAAATTGATATTTTCACTATCATGGTGCTCAACTATGACTCCGCTAAGGGTTAAACAACCCAATAAGATCATTAAATAATGATCTAAAAGATAATCAAGAACCACTACAAGTTTCAAACACTAAGTATTATCCAAGAGAATACACAAGATAGAAAATTCCTCAAACTAGAATTCCATTTTCTTCTATCCTTAAGCTAGGATCACCACTAAAAAACCAAGAAGACACTCCTAAAAACCACCAGGATAGTTTCATATGGTAACTTAACAAGAATATCCATACATAATATAATATAATATAATATAATAACCACAATAATATGTGTCAAAGCACTTACTAACACACCTTCATACCTTACATTATGTTAAACATTAGTGTAGCTATGTAAATTAAATCCTAAATAATATAATATGCATCTTCACACTATCAAATAACATGGATTTTGGTGCCCAAAACACCACAAAAAACACCTAGCTAATTCCAAGGTGGTAGGAAACATGGCCACAAGACCACAAAAATAAAGGTTAGAACAAGAAAGAGCACACCCAGTTGGTGGACTAAATCACACCTAACCATTTAATAGAAAATTGATTTAGGAAATGTGAAAACACAATTATCTACACATCCAATCTCACTTAGAGAACATAGAGTTTTTCAATTACTCTAATACATAGAGTTGAATACACTTCACTCAATGTCAAGCACAAAGAAATTCGCATACATCAAATCCACTCAAAGTGAGAAAACCATATGCATACAAGCATTCATAAAAAAATTGAGTACCACAAAACATCCAGTTCCATTTGATTAGGAACAAGAATTGATGCAATATTATTCTAATTAACACAAACACCAATAATTATCATGTTATCTATCATCTACTCCCTTGTACATTAAATCAAGGGTTCGTAATGAAAATGATAGGGGAAAAATGTAACATAGAATAGGACAAGAAATTTCAAAAAATTAGAGTAGCCAACACAAAGATAAAATAAAACCCAAGAGGGAGAATTATCAATTCTAACATTAAATCATAGAATTTGTGCAATGAAACAATAAGTGTGACCAAGGTCCATAAAATAGGTAGGAGCCAAAATCTATGACTACACCACTCAAGAAAATTAAAAATTCAATGTTGATCCATAATTAGTGATTAGAGAGTTCATCAAAAACCAAAATAAACCATGAAACTTTAAAAAGATGATTACATGAATTGAGTGAAAAAATTTAGCTACATTTGAGGGATTAAGGGCTACACGAAACCTTGGGAGTACAACATCCAAAGTGTGTTATATAAGGCATGCTCAAATTTATTTCAGACACAATTCACCAAATTCAATTAACTATGCCAAAAAAAACCACATTAAGCAAATGCACTTCATCAAAATATTATCATATTATGATGCAAGAAATAATTTGGAAGGTTCACTATGGCATCCATACATTCTATCCATATGAATGTAGGGATTCTCCCAAGCACCACTTCCACAAGGAATTTACACACAATAATGACACACAAATTACTCACATCATGCATCACTACTACATGCTAAAGGAAAATGACATCCACTTCATTCACATGACACATTACAATGAAGGCTCCAAGCCAAACCAATGCAATTATCCTAATAAACATAATTTTGTTTAACAATTAAACATGCATCCCATGCAAGAGGAAAACAATATCGATTACCCATCGAGGTTATCACAAGAATCCTAGGGACAAGATGATTTGGGGACATAATTCATTGACCCAAATATTCTATTATGTCAATGCAACATTCTATTCATGCACTTACATGATCACTTCACATATATTATGTTACTTGAATAGGAATAAAATGCACAATGCACTATAGGAAACATTACCACAAGGTCGCATTTTTATAATTCAAGAATATGAAATACACCACATTTACTTTCAATTCATTAGTCACATAAGATAAGTCACAATGCTTTATCATGAGCCAAAAAATTAACACCCAATTTCAATTAAATGCATCCATATACACACATCCAAAGAGAACACATAAGAATGAACAAGACTACTTAAGGGTCATTACATGTTCACACTAAGCAAGAATTGATACATCAAGATGGAAATCACACATGATCGCACTTCTTGACAAATCAAGGGTCGAATTAACCCTCATAAGCAAGAATTTATCTAACATATCACACTAGGGAAAATGGTGATAACACTTGTTACCAACAACATAATCACACACGTCAAGACCCAACCAAAGCTCTCACACAATGAGAAACACACAAGAGAATGATCATTACCTAATTAGGAGACTCACAATTAGGGGTATCTTCCCATCCCTATCAAATGTGCTAGGGTCTAGGAGGAACTCTTCCTCCTCAAAAATAGTGCATGGTTTGGTTCACATTGAACCCTCAAAAATTACACCCAAGGCACCCATGGAATAAGCCAAACACTAAATCAGTATAACACACACTTGAGTGATCATGCACAAAGCATTGAAAACCACATGGGAAAAAACATGAATCAAAGATCCTAATTCTACAACATGTGTTTTGAAACCAAATGTAATGCCCCAAGCTGACAAGATTAGAATAAAACCTACTAGAACACTTTTTTTTGAAACAATAATAACATTGATAATGCAACAATGACATGTCATACTTACATGAAAATGCACACACTTGTGTCATAATGAAATGTTCCCAGAGTAAAAATGGAACTTTCCCATTACATAAGAAAGGTGGAAAAAATTCAAGACTAACCAATCATAAGATAGATCCACCACTATGAACAAGAGAGGGAGAAAGCGAACATCCCAACAAAATGATCAGTTACAACCCACAATAGGATTCTCTCACAACATGAATCTGGGATAGGATGAGGGAAATATCAACCTCTAATCCTCATCCAAGAACACTAAAAATAGGGTAAACCCTTCATAGATAGATCCACCATGATGAACAAGAGAGTGAAAAAGAGAACATCTCCAAAAAATGATTAGTTACAACCCATGATCTCATTCTCTTACAACACAACTTTAGGATATGATGAGGTAAATATCAACATATAATCCTCATCCAAGAGCACTAAACATATAGGTAACCCTTCACAAGAGGTTTCCTATCCAAGAGGCACAAACACACCACAAGTTGGATTGACAAAAAGTCACTTCTAGACAACCTCATGCTTCCCAGGACATCTCGACACAAATTAAAATTACCAAATAAATAAAATACTCCACAACACCCCTTGACATATGAATATTGTTGATTAAACTCATAATGTGAACCATGAAGTCTTATAACCTTCACAAGACCTCACAAGACTAGAAGAATAATCTCCCCAACCCTAGGTTTGATAATCAGGTCATATTGGGATGTTGCACACAAAACGATACAAGAGATGACATAAGTCCTCAATTATGACACTTTAGAACTAGTTCAAAGAACTTCCAATACCTTGATACTATTTTTAAAAACTTTTATTCAGATTTTCTTTCCTAAAAAAGTCTCAAAAACATAGGAAGAGATCAAGGTTAGAGTTGGAGAAAAATTTCACTAGATTTTGAAGTTTTCGATGACCAAAACGGACATAATAGAAAAATGATAGGGCATAAAAATTAGTTTACAAGGGAATAGGTCTTAGAAAACCTCTAAAAATTGGTAGTTAATAGGATTTACATTTTGGAATTTGCATGGGGACTAGGCCGCCCCAACACAGTACCAGGATGCCCCAACATAGGAATTTTTTTGAGTTTTTTGACATACAAGACCAGGCTACCCTTAAATACCAAGCCACCCATAAATCTACCAAGCCACCCTCAATGCCACAAATCTACCCTAGATTCCACCAATCCACCTTAATAGAGGCATTTTTCTGAAAGTCTGGGTTAACTTATTGTTTGACAAGACTACCTTGGTACAAGACCAGGTCGCACAATTGTGAATTTTGACCTAAGGTTCATTTTAATCACCAAATGAAGTGTTCCTAATATTTTTTAATAATTTTCATAATGATAATGATAATCATAAATATATCATGTTCGACACCAACATCCAATACATGAATTTAGCTTGAGAGTAAATATTATCATGTCATTCCTCGATCCAAGAACCTTAGGTCCCCAATGGTGGTTACCACGCCACCCAACCTCTTGGAAACAAAAAATCCACTCCCACTATGCTAGGAGATAGCAACATGGGGCACAAATAAAAAAATCACACCAAAAAAATAGGGAGAAGTATTATACACACACTATACATGAAGTATGCACTCGACATGCACATCATATAAACACTTATTTATCCAAATCACATCATGGATCTAATACATGCCATCACTTGGTATAAACACGATAGCATAACACCATCCATATTGGGCATAATCAAACATGTCACATAATAAAATACATTGGTAAAATCACTAAGTCCATAGTATATAACATCATGGGATAACTCAATACAAGGGTACAAGGATCACCATTGGGAAAACTCACAAATAGTTGATCACACACACACACAAGACACTAGGGTAAGATGCTAGAGAACTAGTTAGAGAGTGCCATCACAATTCTCAAAGGTATGGCACTTGCATAGAATAGTAATACTCTCATATAGATGATGATACTTTATCTTAAAAGACCCAAGCTCTTTGAGCTGGCATGTCCTCTCAAACATCCTTAGTCTATACTAGCACTCAAGTCATGAGAGGGGCATCCATTATCTTAGTTAATTAATTACCCATGTTTCATTAATTATCACTTGATTAAATGAATACACACTTATGATAAACCTACTTGCCACTTTGGGTTGGAAAAAAATTGAGAGCTACTCCAATAACCCTCTCTAGTACCTTATTCCTAAGCTCTTCACACTCACCAAAGAGTGGCATAAAAACCAATGAAAAAATACTATTTTTATCCAAAGTTAATGAGACTTTACCATAATGAATAATATCACATTTCATGATGTTCCATGTTTTCAAAACATAAAAATTCAATCATTTCCATACAAAAATTTGAAATTTTCCAAATATTTTAACAAAACAAAAACTAGGTTTTTCCCAATTCTACCATTAAAATTCATCAAAATTTCAAATTTAAAAAAATCAAAATTCTAAGAATACATTTTGGTTGAAAGTATTCCCAACACCCCTCTTAAGCTATAAAATTGACATTTTCATCATTTCTTGAAAAATTGGGCATGTTAACCTCGCATTTGTGAAACATATCAAATTTTAAACAAATCTCTACATTTACAAATCGAATTTCAAAATAAAAGGAGATGGGAGGATTCTACACTCTCATAATCATTATCCTATAAAAAAATTGAAGAAAGATGATCAAATGAATTTAAATAAAGGAAAATACCTTAATGCCCTTCAAATTTTGAAATGTGAAAATTTCTAAGGATGCAAAATGAGGAGTCACAAAAACAAGAAAACACGATCCCTTCCCGATTCCTATCCCAATGAATCTAAACTCATTGAATTTAAATAAAAATTGCACTCCCAATCAACAAATCAAATTTCCACCCAAAAGATGATTTTTCTCTCACAAACTTTTCTCCCAAAATAAAATTACATATGTAGTGTAGAAAAATGTATCCCTTTACATTTTCACACCTAATTAGGAATTAATATTAAAATGAACCTAATGATGCCTTAATTTAATGTTGTAATATGTATTTTACATATTCACATTAAGTTTAGGGCCCTATTAATTAAAATGGACTTAATTGTGCCTTATTTTTTTGTTTTAAAGTGTACCCCTTTACACTTTCACACTTATTTAGGGATCCTTTAATTAATTGAGCTTAATTTTCCTTAATGGTATCCTTTAATTCAAATCCAAGCCTAATTAATTACAGTTTCTAAAGAGGAAACCCGACATTCATTAATGCCTTAACATAAAACTTCTCATTGAGAAATGTGTGTCCTAGGTGAGTGACCTAGGACCCATTCGCCCATGGGTGAATGGGTCCTCACTTAGACCTAGGACCTACATTTAAATTATGTTTTTGGCATTATTTTAACAAATTAAAATCCATATTCACATGCTGACTTGTGTTATTTGAATTTCAGGAAATTAATGTTTCATCTAAGAGTTTTTAAACTATAATATTTTCATGAGAACAAGAGAACTTTCAAAAAAAATTCAATGCATTCAAGAGAATATTTATTGAATTATTACAACAATCAAGATCCAATTATCATAGAAAATCATTCTTGCATCATGCATATTATTGGAGCTAATATGATGATGTAGGGTTCATGATCCATTCAAGCATTCAAAGAATTTTTCCAAATCAAGCTTTAAGATCATAGTCCACATCCATTGAAGCCATTTCATGCAGTTTGTAGATCTACATTCCAAGGTTCATTCAATGGTTTGGTGAGTTGTGGTATTGATTTTTTCATTCATCATTCCTTTCATGCTATTTTGTTTCATTTCAAGGTTTGATTACCAAAACAAGGTTTGACCAAGGAAAACCCTCATTCACCAAAAAAATAATTCCCTCTTGACTTGTGTTTGTAGATTTAGGTGGAAGATCTCTTGAAGAGAAAAATTGGAGAACTTGTCAAAGTTGTAAAAGTTGTCATCACATGGAAACTCAATTATATAATTTATTTCCAGATTTTTGAACTTGAAACTTGGGAAAATTGAAGGATTCAGATCTATTGTAGAGGCTCCCAAAAGTTGCAGAAAAAACCAAACTCAGGACCCATTCACCTTTGGGTGAATGAGTCCTAGGTCATCTTTAGCAAAATAGTTTTAGTGACTGTACACATCATCTTACCTCTCTCTGATCTGCATTTCAATTTTTGGTTCCATTAGTATTGAGATTAATCTATTAGATCCAAGTTGTAGATTGCATTTTGGAGTTATTTTTCTATTTTTAATCATTCTCCTCAAAGTGTTCTTTTAATAGGACCCCCGTCCTTGCAAAAAACGGAAATCATTAGATTCACACTATGACTTGACTCACCTAAAGTTTGATAGTCCTTTCATTGTGTGGATCTCAATTACTAATGTAATAGAAGGAAAATAGTTCCTAATTAGTTCATCAGTTCATTTTGGTGAAATTCCCTATTTTTCTCTGTTTCAACATAATGAAATAAAATCTTCTTTTTCCTTTTAGCCATTTTTCCAATATCAAATTTTAAAATATAAAATTAATTTTCTATTCCTTTAATTCCCAATTTTTCGCAAATCCAAATTACACATTTAAATTTATTCCTGAATACCATATATCATTTAAATTTACGATTTAAATCCATATAAGCATATTCCTTTAAATTTTAAAAAACATAATTCAAACAGGATAATTAAATCATACATATCTCACAATTCCCAACTCAGGGAATTTTCAAATTTTAAATTAAACAATAACTTAATTTTATTTTATTTCCCCTTTATCTCAAACCACAAAAATATTTTAATAATAAATATAAAAATAATTTAAATAATTTATATTTCAATTGCAAGAAATCATAGAATTTAAATCATCAATTAAATCAAACATTCACTGGTCATTCAAAACACATAGGGACTTTGAAATAACTCTTAAATCAGATCTGAGTTTAGATAAGGTCAAATATAACACATACCATACTTGATTCAAGTATGATGAGGGAATCGATATAAAGAGTCCCAATGTGACATCTCTAAATTATCCACCATTGGGGAATAACTCAAACCTTTGTAGCTAGGTGGAGAAACAACCCTATACATATAACCATTCAATGCACATCATGGGTACCTAGTCAATATATATAGCCGAAGCGCATCATAATCATCCCAGGGAGGTCCAATATCATAATCATAAAATGAAATTTGTACATCCATCATATAAATACTTAAATAAATCATTCCTTATAAACATCAATAATTAGACTCACATTTAATCATAACATAAATAATGCATTTCACTAAAATAAAGAATAATAATTAAATCAATCATGTAATTGCACAAACTGCCACCAACTGACATGCTGAAAAACCTCATCTCAAACATGCAGTGGTTCATACACACCAATCAAATCCATAGAATAATCACCCTAAAAATCATGAGGAACAATGAAGCTAAAAAAATAATCTCACATTAACAAGAATAAAGTAAGAGGGGCACTACACACTTGGTGTTGACATTTTTCTTGTGGGCCTCTATATCTTATTCAAAATAATTCTTAGCATTGTAAAAATCAATCAATCTAACTTTCTTGTAAAATGGGATATTAAAAGGGTATTTGATGGAATCTATTGTTAGATCAGCTAAAATCCTCCCATCATTAACCACCATTCTCTTTATAGGGTTATAATGTTGGGTACACAAAATTATTAGTTCTAGACATTGCAATGAGGTTGGAGATTTAGTTTCCTTATCTAGTCCTTTTTTAAATATTTAATAGGATCTAATAGTTGCATTTTTATTGGTCATCTCTAATTGAATTTTTTAAATCTAATATGACCTAGGTCTATGTCTTTTATGTTTCCCTATTTTGATATGATTTTGGATTTAGGGAGATGCATTCAAATTTTACTTCATGGATTTAGCTCATGTGATCATTAATTCCTATAAACACAAGATAAAAAATAATTAATCATCAATTTAGGAAATTAGGGATTTTCAAAATTGCTTACTAGATATATGAAGTTTCAAGAGAATATCATATTATCACAAAGGTATTAGGAAATTTTACTCACAATGTGGTTTCAGACAACTCCAACCTATATGGAAAACTTCTTTGAATTTGTATTTTATTAATGCTAAGGTTTTGAATTACCCTTTCTAGTAAGGGTTCTATTTATTTGAGTCATTTAATGGTGGCATGTTATTTTTTCAATAATAAATATGAATATATGTACAATATGAATAGGATGATGTTTAGGTACCTTCTTTTTATGTTATAAGTTTGCATTTTTAATGTATCTTATTTTTTGGGATCAATGGTGATTTTTCTCTCTATTAGGTTCTTGTGACGATTGTAGAGTTTGTGATATTTTTTCCTTAGAAGTATTGATAATGTTCTTAATTTTCCTTTGGAATAGATTTAAATATTTTAATTAGTATGGCGTGGTAGTGCATATTTACTAACAATGAAGGTAGATATGCCAAAAAGTATATAAGAGCCAAAAATTGGTGACTAGACCACTCATAAGAAACTTAAAAATTCAATGATGATCCATAATTAATATTTAGAGAGTTCACTAATAACCAGAATAAACCATCAAACTTGAAAAAATTATTCTATTAACTAAGTGACTAATGTTGGCCACATTTGAGAGAGTAAGGGATACATGATACCTTGGGAGTGCAAAATCCAAAGTGTTTTAGAGAAATTATGCTCAAATGCATTTTATACACAATTTACCAGATTCAATTAACTATGCCAACAAAAACCACATTAGGAAAGTTCACTTCAATAGGACATCAAATTATGATGCAAGAATCCATATGCAAGGTTCACTGTGACATCCATACATTCTATCCATACAAGGGCAGGGATTCACCCAAGGACCACTTCCACAAGGAATTTACAATCACAATAATCACACATAAATTACTCACATCATGCATCATTACCACATGCTAAAATAAAATTACATCCACATCATTCACATGGAACATTAAAATTGAGGCTCTTAGCCAAACCAACGCAATGCTCCTAATAAACATAATTTCATTTAACAATTAAACTTGCATCCCAAGCAAGAGGAAAACCAATTTCGAATACCCTCTAGGTTCTCACAAAAATCCTAGGGACAACATGATTTGGGAATATAAGTCATTGACCCAAATATTCTATTATGTCAATGCAACATTTTATTCATGCACTTACATGATCACTTGACATATATAATGATACTTCAGTAGAAATAAAATGCGTAATGCACCATACGAAATGTTACCATAAGGTCACATTTTTATAATTCAAGCATATGAAATACACCACATTTACTTTCAATGCATCAATCACATAAGACAATTCATAATGCTCTATCATGAGAAAAATAATTAACACCCAATTTTAGTCAAATGAATCCATATACACACATCAAAAATAACACTTAAGAATAAAAATGACCACTCAAGGGTCATTTTTCATTCACACTATGAAATAATTGAGACATCAAAATGGAAATCAAACACGGTTGTACTTCTTAGTAACCCAAGGGTCTAATTAACCCTTATGAGCAAGAATTTATCAAACATATCACACTAGGGAAAATAGTAACAACACCCTTTAGTAACAACATAATCACACATACCAATACCTAACCAAAGCTCTCACATAATGAGAAATGCACTAGAGAGTGATCATTCCCCACTCAAGAGACTCTTGACTAGGGGTATCTTCCCATCCCTCTCAAATACATTAGGGTCTAGGAGGAACTCTTCCTCCTCAAAAACACTGCATGGCTTGTTTCACATTGAACCTCAAAAATTCCACCCAAGGCACCCATGCAAGGATCCAAACATTGACTCACCACAATAAGCACTTGAGAGATCATGCACCAAGAATTGACAACCACATGGGAAAAAACATGAACTAGAGATCATAGTTCTATAACATGGGCTCTGATACCAAATTTAATGCCTTGAGCTAACAAGATCAAAACAAATCATGATGAATTTTTATTTTTGAAACAACAATAAAAATATTTATAATACAAAAATTTCATGTCACACTTACACAATGTATACACAAGTTTCACAATGATAGAATGCCGAAGACAACAAGGCACTTCACCATTACATAATAAAGGTGTCAAAAATAGAAGATGAAAAATCATGGGATAGATCCACCATGATTCAAATAAGGGAGAAAGATAACATATCCACACAACGATCAATTACAACCCATGATTGCATTCTCTCACAATACGACTCCAAGACATGATGACAGAAACATCAACTGCCAATCCTCATCCAAGTACACTAAAAAACACTAAACATGGGGGAAACCCTTTATAAGATTTTTCCTAACCAAGAGGCACAAACATACCACAAAATAGAATGAAAAAAAGTCACTTTCATAAAACCTCACACTTCCCAAGATATCCCATCATAAAGTGACCACCCAAGGGAAGAAACTACTCCATAACACCCCCTCAGTGAGTGAAAAAACTCGGGGGCCAAAAAGTGGCCAATTTTTTTTAAAAAAATTGAAAGGTTATAATGTGAGTACGTTATAATGTGCTTGCATTATGGCTTGGTGTGACTGAGCCTAAGGATCAGTCATATCAAGCCCAGAATGCACTCGCATTATAATGCAAGTGTATTATGGTATGTTATAACAAAAAAAAATCAAATCGAATTCATTTCATTTCATTGTCATATTTTCTTAGCCCACAACCAACAAAACCTATGATAGCGCACTTGTGTTCTTGAGAGGTCAAATCTTATAATTTCTTCATCAAATATTTTCAATTTCTTCACTAGGATTCTACCACATCAATGGGGAGGTCGAAGGAGTAAGAATTTTTTGTGTTTTTGCAAATTTGTTGTTAAATAGGTAAATTTAGATTGTTTTTTATGTTCATTTCTTTAATTTATAGGAGTTGAAAATCAACTTGAAAATCCTCCTCTTACTCATGAACAAGAACATAAAGAAAATCTTGATGAACAACCACAAAAAAAACTCCTCCAATAATTCCTCAACATCCTCCTAGAAATCAACAAAATTTAATGAGGGGAATTTAAAACAACAAAAATAAAATTGAGGAGTTAATTGTGAGGTTGAATGATCCTGTAAGTTCAAAATTGAAAAGAACCATGCTTGAAAATTAACTTCAAGCCATGTTAACACATGTAGATGAAATTATCAAGAAATTAAGTGGTTGGGTGGATAAGAGGAAGGAGTGTGGAGATTTTTATGCAGATAAACTATCATACAAACAAGTAAAAAATTATAAAATTATAAAATGACTTGTGATCACTATTCACTAGCCCACATACAAATCAAACTCTTGACCTTAATAGAAATAGGTTTCCTATCCATTGGTGCAGCCATCAAGGGATTAAGGATAATTTTTGGAAGAGGTGGTGGATTTTTTTTTACCATCCACCATGCAATAATGAGGTCCCCTAATATTTCTTAAGTAAACTCTACTACGAGTTCATCCTCAACAAAATCCCCAACTATTTTTAAATGCAAGACTTTCAAGGGAGAGGTCATGGGTCGACACTAGATGGACTAGGTGCACATCAAGATCCTCAATGGAAAGGGAGATGAACATTCACTAGGTCAGCTTATGAGCAAGTTGATATCCCTTCCATTGTGAAGGAGAGTGTTGAGGTGGACACTCTACAATATATTAGCTCCCTAACCCAGAGTATCATCCAACATGCAATTCCTACAATATAATTTCATCCAAGTGAGAGTTCAAGGGTAGGGTTCCACCCCATTCTTGTCAAGTTTGTGTGTCGGCCTATACATATGACCCCATAGATAGTTAGGAGGTTGGTGCATAGGCTACATCCGAAACTACCTAGTTGGCGATGATAGATGCCATGTTGAATGAGGCTTTCAGCCTCAATACTCAGGTAAATGTTATCATGTTCATTGAATTTTTTAAATTTCATTTATAAAATGAAAGATTAACTAATTTAGTTTAATGATTGTAATTAAATTTTAGGGTCATAGTGTTGATACTATTTACATAAACCCTCCACCTGGTTTTTACTCCATTGCATCTACTGCTAGGGTATGCAACTAGTAAACAATTATAAATATTACATGTGAATAGAATTATTGTATGAATGGTGAATTCATATATCTATTTTTTGGATGTTGAATAGGTTAATATTTTAGGTTTCATGGCAACACTATTGATTCTCAATTTTTTGTGATGTGTGATGTTTGTCCTTGATGACAAAATTGGTTCTTATAATGGTGTTCATTGATTGACATTGCCAAGCTACATGATATACAAATGCTCAATTTTATCATTCTCAATTTTTCTTTGAATGACATGTATCTCTGACATATTTTGTGTCATTTGACATCTTGGTAACACTGTGAAAAAACTCCCTGGTTTGGATAATATATATATGCACATGGTTTACACAATTGGAGTGGTCTAATCTTGGTTTGGCATTGGCATTATGGTACTTGGTGCATTTGGTTATTGTTGTAATTAATCTTATCAGAAAGGAAGGCTTACTGTAGTACATAATAAAATCATATTAAATCAATCTAATGAGGCTGAATAGAGAAATTAGCTTGTACAAAACCCTAATGACAGTTCTGGTTAGGCACATAAATACTTCTTCACTCTTTGCTCAAATTTCTTCACACTCTAATCTGCACTCAAATGATCTAATCTTTATTCACACAAATCTTGCACACACTTTGCATACATTCACTAAGCACACTTAAAAATGAGGAAAGTGTTTTGGGTACTTTCAGTTCTATTTTATGGTACTAATCATGTTGGATTCATGTGCAGAGGATATATATGTCACACGGGGTGATTTTTTCTACACGTGTTGATGATCAGGTGATATCATGTTGTATTGTTTTGATCATTACATATGCACATATTGTTGTGACACAAAGATTGGTTCAGTGATATTGGTTGGTACTCACATTGGCATGTTTATTTCCAGTCTCTACTTTTTCTTTTTTGAGACACATACATGCGATAGAATTTTAATGCTCAGGTTGAGGGTAATTTGGTAAGCTTCTATTTTCATGAAGTCTTATATTTCAAATTCACCTTATTTATATTTTACATGCTTGGTTTGCATGGTTGTATCATCCTTGATACAAAAATAGTTTAGCATGAGTTATTCATAGTACTTTATAAAGGCTTCACTTACATTTCAGTATGTTTGCCTTGGCATATCAATTGGTTTTTTCTATTATAGTCACATGGCAGTAACATCAATAATATATGGTATCATATTGAAAAAGAATATTATTCAATTGTTTGATAAATCCTATTCAAAAGGTTAATAGCTTCAGGCTTTATTATAAAGGTAAATATATTCAAATTGAAAGCCACATGGTAGTGACTAAGTTATCAAGAAACATCATCTAAAGGCTTATATTTGGAAGGTGAATGAATTTGATCAAATTCATATGGAAATATGTTTTGGTGGTATTGTTGTATCAGTTTTAAATGATAAGTCACAATATACATGTGACTAAACTTCACCGACAACAACTATTATATTAGTGTGTTTATTTTTGTCAACATGGATATTATGTGGCTTCAACAGTCCATGAGAACTAATAATGTGTGTCAACATTAAATGGTCTCAAAAAAAATTACATACTTGATTAAATCATGTGCTATGATGTTTTTTCCCATCAAACCTCAATTTTTTTTAATCATTATGTTTTCTATCAGATTTCAAATGATTTTATTTTTGTTTGATGTCTTCGAAACCTTTGAAAGGAAGTTTAGGACAAATTTGTTATTGTTCCAATGAGAAAACATCTGAAATCCTAGCTACCATCATGAAGATGTGTTAGCAGTTTTTTGAGCTCGACAATGGAAGAAGATAGAATGTTGACTATGGAAGTTGTTGTATTTTTCAATTGGATAGTTTTTATGGTCTGCAACAATTTTATATGGTATTTGTTACATTTTCTCCCACCGTGAATAGGTAAAAGGAAAGAACCTTTGCACAATTTCAGATTTGCCTTGGATAGTTGATAATTGATATCAAATGAATCTATATGTTTTGTTTTTGAAAAAAAATAAAGAATGAAACTATTTTGTACTCTATCATTCGATAGTTAGAGGGTTTTCAATTATTGGGCATTCTGCAAATTCGATATTTTCTTTACGAATGTGTTACCTAAGATTGCATTTCTTGTTCAATCTGAATAGTGTTGGTTAAGAGCTCGGGTAACCCTAACCCTAACCCAAGATGACTTACAATTGTTGAAACTGCTCATTCATAGTGGCTTTAAATAGATGATATTCAGGCATTTTTTTCTATAATCTGAGAGAGGAATATGAAGCTTCAATCATATTGTGTAAAAATAGTACTAAATTGAAAATATTTTATTGTGATTCTCATATTATTGTATTGAAGGAAGATTTTGATGCACAATATTATTCAATGTTCTTAATGAGAATATATATAGTCTTCTATTGAAATTCTAGAGTTGCAAAATATGCACTTCTAGGGTTTTGATAGGATGCTATAATTGTAGTGCATTAAAATAAGTTGGTGCTTCTTGGAATGGGTGTTCCTAAGTTTGTAAAAACTAGGAGTTTGTGCTCCTATTGAAGTTGGTGCTTTAGTCTTTTTGGTGTTGAGTTGGTTCTCCACCATTGTTACAGATTTGGTGCTCTTTGAATGAATAAAAGGAAAATTTTACGAGTGGTTTTTTATACCCCATGAGGCTTTTTCCACTTAGGAAAATAATGTGTCATGTGGTGAAATTTGTGCAATTGTGTTTCATCTCATGTGCTTAATTGTTTAAGTTTTCATTTTGTCGGATGTCAAAATAATTTCATGTAATGCTCTGATACTTGTTTAATGTTTCATTCTTAAAGGGTTCAAAGTATAAAGTTCAATCTATCATGAATGTATGTTGTTCAACCTATGATAAAAGAATCTTCAATGTGTCATAAAATGCATAAAATCTTGTGAATCTAAATCATTATACAAAGAATTGTTCAATCACTTTTATATGAACAATTTATATTATGCTTTGAAAATGGTTTGTAAATTCTCTCAAAACAATCATTCTATTTAAAATTTCAGTGTTGTTAAAAGTTCACTTTGCAATCAAAAGTTTTACTTAAATATTTTCAAAGTCATCTTTTATATCTGCATTTCAAGTTTCAAAAGTTAAATTTGTACATTACTTTGATTCACCCCCCCTCTCAAAGTAATTCAACTTGCAAAAAACACCTCCCAGTTGTTGATGATCAAAATAAAATAGCAATGTTAAAACATAATATTACTACTCTATTTCTCCTCAAAAAGATAAATAATCTTACACTATCTATCTTCTAAGGTCTCTATAGTTGGTTATCAACTATGTTGTTTTCATTCAGTTTCCTATGCAACTATAATATTCAAGGGGTCTATGCCTTATTCATTATCTTGACATCAAGGTAAGGAGGGAGGTCAAATACAAGTTTGATCATGGTTGGAGTTAAATCTATAATGAAATTTCCCTAAGCATCAATACATTGTCTCTGAGTAGGGTTATATGCTTGTGCAGCTATTAGGATGAACTCTAACATTGTACCACAATAAGAAAGTAGGATACATCAGCCAAGCTTGAATCTAAAATTCTTTTTTCTCTTGGGACAACATCCTTTGAAAATGTATCTTTGGTCAACTGCTCTAAATCCATTTGTCCTACCAAGGTGTCAATAATGTTCACATGAGAGTCAAATCTTGAGAGTCAAACTTGGATGGAACTGGATTCCCTTGATACTTGTATTTCATTGTGTATGGTAGTTGCTCTGGCTTCAATTTATCAGCCCTAACCTTCTTTGATGCTACCTTATACGTTCCCTCATTAGGCAATTCCTCAACAGGCAATTCCTCAGTAGATATCTCTTCCTTGGAGTTAGACATTGGTTAAATATCCTACACTATTGAAAATAATTAGATACAAAAAGAAACATGTACATAACATATGATTTCATAATAAATATGCATCAAGTCATAAAAAATTCAGTTCAATAAGTTAATTTGATCATTTTTTGGACTTCAAGCTCAAAACAGTACCAAGAACTTAGCCAATTTTATGCATAAACTAAGTTTTGTCTAGAGCTAGGACCAGGTCATGGACAGACACCAGACCCATGTTAGAAAATGATTTGAGTATTGATCCATGGTCTAACTTTTATTTGTGGTCAACAGTCGGGATCGGGTCATCATTCGGAACCAGACCTATGTTAAAAAAAAATCAATGTCATCTTACAGCTTGACCCTGCAGTGTTCAGGAATCGAGATCAAGTTCGGGTCTTGGCTCAACACTTAGGCACTTGATTAGTAAATGAGTCTTGTATCAGCCTGTTGGGTTTCAAAAACACAGGTTTGAACCATGAGATATTTCCAAGCTCTCACAACGCTATTGGCCAACTAACAAGGCCAACCCGTACAGTTGAACCTTTTACTCTTAAGGCTCTGATAAACCTAGGTGAGTGTACCTATATGAATGCTAAATATTTTGAACTATGCTTCTAGCTTGACTAAACTATCCACAATGGCAATTTGATAGTGGAGAGATATGATCTAAATTTGGTATAACTTGTATATGCAATATCAAGGTGAAAATCTCATATGTTTAGTTAATAGATGTTTAATTGAAATGAATAAAACTAAATGGTGAAATATGGAAGACCATTGCCTTGTTGGGTAGAATGGAGTCAAATGAAATTCTTAGATGAGTGGTTTCTATCTAAAAAGTTCTCTAATTGTTTGGCATATAGATATGAGTTTATAATTGGTATAAACATGCAAGAATGTGATTGACAGACCCTACTTAAGGCAGAATGTCAATCCTAACTATTTGATTCTTCTTATTGATCCAAATAATATTCCTAAATTACTATAACTAACTGAAAAGAATTTAATTCTTCTTTAAAGAACCCAATTAATCAAATCACGTAGATGCAACAAATGTGCATTGATAAATTGAACGTATACTTGATAATTCAACTTAAATAATCAAGAAACATCAGATTGGAGACAATCAAATAATTGCAAAATTTCAACAAATAATGATACCAAAATAAAGCCACCAAATCAAAAGTCTTCCATTATCTTCCTCATAATTTATACACGCAGCATGGTCTTTTTTAATACAAACATTCTAAAAAATCCTATACTTCCTCCTATCTATCTTCCTTCTCTCTTTTTTTACTAAAATTGATTTTTCAAATATTTATACAATAAATTCCAAGAGTCACAACTCTTCATATCCCTATTAAAACCGTTTGTATTTTATTACAGAGATAAAAATATTTAATTAAGTTGCCTTTCAGAAAATTAAATATTTCTATATAGTTATGCGTTTGATTTTGTTTTAATACTTTACTGACCTTCAATATTTTGCTTTATACCTTGACCGGTCTTCATATTTATTTCTTCGTGCCCCTTATTATAATTACTGCTATACCACAATCAACCTATTGACTAGTCACAGTATTGCGGTGGCTAGCCTTCATCATCACCTCTACTATTACCGCCTTACCAAATTCAACTCCTCATCATCTTGTGGTGCTGCAGTGCCAACATTTATAGTCACACTAACTATCTACCGTGTCATCGCAGTTCCTTATATGGCCGGCTACAGTACTGCGACATCCAACCATCATTTCCTTCTTTCCTCCTACCGCTCTACCATGGTTTGCTTCCTAACCATCGGCAGTACCACGGTGTGACCATTATGTATCATCTTGTTGCTTCCTCTTAGCCACCGCAATCACCGTGCTTTGTGGTTTAACCACGCGCGATGTATCGGTAGAAATTTTCTACTTTTCTTCATCGATTATCTCACCGCCATTGAGATGCCACGGTCAATGAATTGACCATGCGTGGTGTGGCAGTAAAATCTCATACCATCTTGTTATCTGCCACCACCATACCACATGCCCCTTTGTGGGAGATTGTGGTAAAGAGGTAAGTGACATAGGATGTGAATGTTAAGGTAGCGGTAAGGGTATAAGTCACTTCTAGCACATTGGATGACGATGAACTGAATTTGTGTATGAAAAAGATAGGAAAATGGACATAAATGAATTAAATCACTTAGGATTTAATGGTAAATATGAGGTTTAAATGAGAAAAACCCTTAGGATTTTATTGAAAATTTTGGGTTCTAACACAACCCATGGTACAATCCTGTAATGTGAACAAAAGTCAGAATCGGGTCGTTAGTAGGCATCATACCCATGCATAATGAAAAAATGTAAGTAGATTCCCAAGATGATATTGGGTGTTAAGATTGGGTCTTAGATAGATCAAGTCTCAAAATGCATAATGGGAATGTGTCGATTTTAATTTTTGATGCTGATTTCAAAGTGAGAGCTGGGATGAGGGTGTTGTTAGGGCCATGCATTAATTGGAAGACTTAAAGGTTTAGTGTCGAAATAACTCCCAACCCCGACTAGAAAGTGGAAGTCAGGATTGGATAATCAAAGAATCACTTAGTCTAAAAATTTAAATCAGACTTATAGTGTTGGTCCAACTCCTGATCCCAATAGTAATATGGGGATCAAACAAGTGAAAGAATCAATACCAAAGAGTAAACAAACCTAAGTGTTTTCTCAATTCCTTACTCCCATATCAATGAGGGGATCAAGGATTGAGATGATGATGGATTTACCAAGGTGATATCAAATATGAAAATTTCCAATAATATGCCTCTAGGATCGAGTTGTGGAAAAAAACTTTGTTTTCAAACGATCAATAATTCAAAATTGATAATTTAAAGCAGTTTGACTAAACATAGAGAAAAACCCTAGGAAAATAGAGCACAATGAGATGGAAAATCCCACAACCAAAAGACAAGATGATGACACCACAAAGGAAAAGAATGCACAATGAACCCAACACAGGTTCAAATGCAAAGGAAAACACACCAAAAAGGTGTGAATGAAAACAAAAAAGAAAAAATGAAACCGAATGAAGAAACGAAGAAAAACAAGGGAAATAAAATAAGAACATGGGAATGAACAAGCAACCCAAACCGAAAGAAAGGAAAATGAGAACAAAACAGAAATGAGAAATCCCACCTTCGAACACACCCAAGAATTTTGGGAGCAAGTTGATAAATTGCGGTGAAATCCTGAAACCTTAGCTCTTTGTCACTCTCGTTCTCATTTAAACTTTTGAAAGAAGAATAGAAAAAAAGTGAGGAACAATGAGGTTTAAAAACTTATTCATGAATGTAAGAAGTTATGGCATTAATGGTGGGTTGGTCACATCTCAGGATTTGAGCAGATTCATAAATAATAGGTGTAGTAAAGAAGGTAAGTGGAAGTTGGGGCTAGGAGATGGAACGAGATCGAACCCTCACTAGGTGCAAAGTTCAATCAAAAGTCTACGACCCAAAATCAATGAACAAATGAAACCACATGAAGATTGGGATCGAGACTCTAGAAGGAATGAGAACTTTGAAGAGTTCAAAGTTCAATCATATCTTGAAGTCCGATCTTGAAAGAACAAAACAAAAATCAGGAAGAGGTCAAACCCCGAGATCGGTTAAAAATGGGAACAAGAAATTTGAAAAGTTATTGGTTCCATCTTTGACCTAATACCCGACTCTGATACAACATAACATACAAGAAAAAAAGAAACCAAGACCGGGTCATGCACATAAACTAGCACCCTGCAAAAGCAACAAGTTCCAGTTCCTTCCCGTGACCCGAGCCTATAAGAACCAAAAATGAACAGGGCAAGAGATGGGGTCAAGACCAAGAATGAATAAGGCCTTAAACCTTGTGAAAAGGAATAAGTGTATGTTCCTTCCTTAGACCCGAGCCCAAAAAACAAAAGAAACCAATTCATAGGAAGAAAGAAAAACTCCTAAGACCCAAAAAAAAAAGACCAAGGACAAAACAAAGAAACAAAGAGGGGCCCATTTTCACCAAAACAAAATGGGGTGTTTATGTAAGGCATAAAAATTGGAAACTTAGTTGGGAAAATGGTTAACCCATTTTCAAGACACGGAAGAATTAAGTTACCCAAAACCTTTGGTTTAGATTTTTTCTAACTCAAGTATGATCCATTACAACAAACAAGGTTGAGTTGGAATCTCAAATGTAAATCAACAAAAACAACTTTGAATCTAAGTGTGTGCATGTATGGTGCACCCTTTTCCATAAAGACCCTACCTATCATTGAGTGAGTGTATTAAGATTCAAGCTATGTTATTTGAGCCATTGTAACTATTGTGCAATGATATCCTAGGAATTTCTTTGTTGCTAGCTAGGCCTCCATAACCCTGACAAAGATACCTCTAGTTCTCTCAAATTATTGCTCTACTACCAGTGAGGTGTCTATAGCCCCGGTAAAGATACTTGAATTAACCTTATTATATTGAGTTTTCCATTCTTGAATACTTCTCTTTCTTTGTTTTATATTGGTTGTATTGGATCAATCATTTTGTCTTCTTTCCTCAATACTCAGACATAGTAATCTGAACGGTGGGTTGAGAACTATGGTGGACATCATGATAGTGTTAGGACTCAATTTTTTCACCTGAGTCATGAATACAATCACTATAAGATGGATAGGTCTTTATGAAGTCAGATGAGTCTATCTAATTTATGACAGATTTAGCCATGTCTTATGAGATTACTTACAATATACTTATTTGTTACTAACCTTTTGAACTATCATTATAATATCAATAAAGCATAAGTTTTGAAATGAAAGAGCCCAACAAACATGCCTGAAAATACCTAAATCAATTTCTCTCCTAGTACCTTCAATATGCTTTGAATAACTTCATCTGTCACTCTGAAATGGAGAAAATGAAGGTCCCCATAAATAAAATAAAACAAAGAAAGATGAGAAAAAATAAGACAACGAAACACACACAACAAATAAACAAACCAAAAATGAGAAACAACTAATTACATATATACAACCAATCAAAAGATCAAAACTTTATGGGACAAAATAATGTTTAAGAAACTATCCATTGACTGGCAAGGGAATAGGTCTCCTATCAAAGTACTTAATTGA
This sequence comes from Sequoiadendron giganteum, assembly GCA_007115665.2. NCBI lineage: Eukaryota > Viridiplantae > Streptophyta > Pinopsida > Cupressales > Cupressaceae > Sequoiadendron > Sequoiadendron giganteum. The sequence goes on from CM021101.1 coordinate 237,818,868, forward strand.
AAATCATTCTCACCAAGGATTTCAGCTATCTGATATGGACCCTACCAAAGCCAATCAAACTTCTAGTGGTCACCTTTCCTTTCTTTGGCTTTGTCCCATAATAGTACAAGGTCTAATATTCTAAAAGATTTGATTTTTTCTCTTTTGTCAAACTAGTGTTTGACAATAGCATGATGTTTAGAAAATTGTTGTAAAGCAGCATCTCTTTGTTATTCCAATCTGAGTAAATTAGCTAACTGGGCCTCTATCTTATCACCTTGGAAATAGAATTCTTGCATGGAGCACAAAATGGGTATATGTAGATGGATAGGAAAGATTAGGTCTTGGACGGAGACTAATTTAAATGGTGAGTTCCCTAAGGCGACTTTAATCCTCGTCCTATCTACCCACAAGGAAAATCCTAGTTGTGTGTGCCAATCCCTAGGATTATTCTCTAGCAGCTTCTTAATGACTTCCAGTGAATTCTTATTGGTAGAATCTACTACCCAATTCCCCTATGGATAGTAATTAGAGGAATAATTTTATTTATTTTTTTGTTCAAATTCCCATTGAATGAACTGAGCAAAAGAGAAAGCAAGGCCGTTATCACATACCAGAGAAAACAATACTCCAAACCTAGTAATGATATATTCATCGAGGAACTTGATCATGACATCAGTGGTACAATTTTTGCAAGCTTGTGCCTCATTCCAATGCATGCAATAATCTATCATAGTCAAAATGAACTTGTGACCTATAGAGGAATTCATATTAATTACCTCGACAAAATCTAATTCCCATTGGGTGAATGGTCTTACCTCATAGATGGTTTGTAAGGACATCGTTGGATTGTGTTATCTTGATGTTTATGTTTGACATGTGTGACATGTCTTGATCTTCTAGTGAGTGTCTTGAAACACATGAGGCCAATAAAATCTTGATCTTAAAATCTGGTGTGCCAGGGCATCTGTTGAACCATGCCAAGTACCATATCTACCATGAAAGTTTGCAATGGCATGCTTTGCTTGCTATTGATCCAAATAGCATAAATAGATACCTCCAAATTTCTTTTTGATTAAGGTTCCTCCTCTGATCATATAGTGAGGACTTTTCAGTCTCAATTCCCTTTTATGTGTAGCATTCATTCCATCAGGATACTTATTATTTAAAAATAAATAAATCAAGTATGTATACCAAGGGTCATTAATGAATGATTGCATTGTATACTAATGACATGTAATATTAGGATCTACATCTGCTATGGCCTTGAAAAGGCCTTGTCCTCACACCAGTTTCATTGGATGTATCTCAAGGTCAAACTCCTATATAAAGGCCATCCATTTTCCTCTCCTTTCTCATAATTCACTCTACATCAGAAGAGACTTTACTGCAAGGTCAGGAACTATGGAAGTGACCTAGTTGTAGAGAATATAGTGCCTGAACTTCTTAACAACCCATACCAATGTGAAATCCTACTTTTTCAAAGGTGGATATCTGACTTCAACATTTTTGAATGGAGATCTCATGAAAGCAATAGGTCATTCATCTCCCTCACCCTTTCACTATGTTAAGACAACAACACATGAATGATCAGATTCAAAAGAATAAATATAAAAAGGCAATGAATACTTAGGATTGGTTAGAACTGGAACCCTTTCTATAACACAACAATGTTAAAACATAATATTACTACTCTATTTCTCCTAAAAAAGATAAATAATCTTAAACTATCTATCTTCCAAGGTCTCTATAGTTGGTTCTCAACTATTTTGTCATTCAGTGGTCTATGCAACTATAATGTTCAAGGGGCCTACTAGTAAAGAATACAAACTGAATAATATGAACTAATTTAACATTTGGGGGGGTGTAAATAAATAGTAAAAGATAGAATATGGCTTAGGACAATAAAACATGAATGCAAATTTCTTTTTATCTAGACATATAAAATTCATAATTATTTAACTAACTAAAACCATAAAACGACATAATTTATAGAATAATCTATACAATTGCATTCACTCATAGTGAAAAATCAAAACATACAACCATTCATCATCACTTTTTTTAAAACTTTATTTCCAACTAATAACACTTTACTAGCTCATTGCTAAAATTCATAGATCAATAAATATTAAGAGATCTCATTCACAAAAAACTTAATGAAATAGTTTCAAATCTGGAATCTTCTATTGATTTTCATTAAATAAGAGACATTTATGCACAACAAAACTCACTGGCATACAAATAATTATTGTTTATTAACATTATCATTAAACTAATGAACTTTTGAAACAAAACCAACTGTATTAAAAACTGTAAAATTATTTTTGAGTACTTTGTGTGAAAGCTAAGAAAATCCTAAAAAGTTGTAAATACTATCCTAAATCTCTCTTAGGAAACAAATCTTGACTTCAATCAACCAAACTTTACAAAGAGGAGATAATTTCTCAAAACAGATAATTTTAGCACCAATTCCTCCTATCAAAAACTAAGATCCACAATTATAGGGACACTCTGATAACTCCAATATTTACCTTCGTCGTAATTATTGAAGCTGAATAGGTGCACCAATTATCCTTTAACCAAAATCTAGACTTTAGGTCTTCACTCAAATCACTACCAACCACCATGAATCACTCTCGACTTGCCAGTTCTTCTCCTTAGTTGTCCCTTTACTCAAAACTCATCCAAAAGGTATTGTTGTTTACCAGATAATTAAAAATAATAATTTTACTTGTCACCTTCATGTTGGGTCTCAAGGTATTCATCATAATTGGAAAAAAAAATGTTTTATTGTATCATCATCTGGTCCATCAACCCAATTGACTTTAAATTCAGATTCCACAAACTTATTTTCTATTATATCAACAATTACTTTCATTTGACCAACATCCCTGGCTGCCCATCGTAAGTCACATATGAGCTCTAGCAATCTATCCATGAGTGGAGACTCAGTATTATCTTCTTCAGTTAACATCCTATCCAACTATTCCTCCCATGCATCTTTGATCTCTCCCAATGATTCAAGCGTTTGATCTAGAGGCAAGGCTTTATCAATAAACCTTGAAACAATTTCTTCAAATATACTTGTGTGTTCAAATATCTCATGAACACCCTTGAGCATGATTATCCTATTTCAAAAATATTTTTTGACTTAAAAGAAGAGATATGAAGAGAATTTGCAATAAATCAAGAATTTTCTTCACCAAAAATCTGAGATTGACCAGCTCTTTATAAAAAAAAATTCAATGGGCCTAAGCTTTCCTAGATATTCTCTATGTTTCTTCTCTTCTTCCCACCATCTCCTCATAGATTCTTCTATGGTTTTAACTAATTTAAACCTCCTATAATAATTCTTAAAAGATTCATCTAAAAACTTATTCATATCATATTTAAAGGTATTCATCCAATTATCAAACCATGTGGCTTTCTTTTTCATTTTAATCAAACCATCTACCTCTTTTTTTCTCATTAAAATGGGGAACTTTGATGGTGTGGGCTACTCAAGAGTAGATGAAATTAACTCCTTCAAGAAATATTTCATTTTATTAACTTGAGCCTTAAGCTCATCTTTAACTTGCTTATCTTTAATCAATTTGGACCTGGTAGTAGTGGCAACAATATAAATTAAATTTATTTTTTGATTTCTAGTGTGCTTTCGTAGATTAATAGTACTTATCTAATAATCTTCTGGCTATAATTGTCTATCATCCTTATTAGCAATTGGGATAGAAATTTCAGCTACTAGATCCCCTTCATCAGTAATCTTGGTTGCATGTATTTCACGTTCCTTCTTCTTTTCCTTTACTTTGTCAAAATTTTCCCTCATGTAATCCCACATTACTGGTTGGGCCTATACTTGCTACCTCTTCTTTAGATTCAATTTCAGCCAAGTGGGTGTAGCTAGCTGAGTGGCCACTTGTTGAATGTTTAGAGGTGTAGAGGAAATTGTTTCAATAGTTTACCGAGAAGCAAATTTTTGAAGCTCTTCTTTCTCCTTTTGCAATATTTCCTACTCCTTCCTCCCATTCTCGGTTTTTATCTCTTCTATCTTCCTCATTTCTTCTTCCCATTTGGCAGCCTCTTCTTCATCTTTTAGCCTTTGTTGCTTTAACTCTTTAGCTCAGAGTTCTTCCTCTTTAGCCTTTTCTTGTGAAAATTTCCTTTCTAATTCCAAGGCCTCAGCCTTTTCCTTTTTTCGTGCTTCAGCTTCTTCTATTTCATGAGCTAATTCCTCAACTTTTCTTTCTTGTTCTTATTTTTCTTCTTGAGCTAGTTTCTCAACAAACAATTTTTTGGCACTCTCCATTAGCTCTTTGTGTTATTTTTTCTATTAAAATATCATTAAGTTCTAATTTTTGGCTGTGCAAACTCCCAAGTTAAATTTTTTCTCCTTCTGCACTTGATTCTTCTTCCACCTTCCTTATAAACTCTTCCCATTTGGGTCCTTCTCCCTCTTGGGATGGAATTATTTCATAATCTGAGGAGATATCTTGAAAATTGACCTCATCTTGTCCCTTTTCTCTGATAATTGGAGCTCCCAAAGCTAATGATATGGTCGGAGCACTTCCCCTAGCTTCTAGGGGAACATCAACCTATTTCTCTGTAAAAATCTCCTCACCTAGGTGAACAATGTCCAAAGGTACAACACCAAAACCCCAAGTAACACCTGCAAAAACTTCCTCATATGTAACCTTTTCTTTAAACAAAGCATCATCTATCTCCTATAATGTGACATCTTCTTATGTTTGTGGAGGCTCTTTAGTGACTGCTTCTGTAGTTGCAAAACCTTTATTTAATCTTTATTATTTTTTGGTCTTTGCAGAGGAAGTGGGTTCACTACTAGGACTTATTTTCTTTATCACCCCAGCCCTTGGTTGTTTCAAATGAAGTTCTATCCACCTTAAGCTCTTCTTTACCACTACTCATGATATTTTTCTAATCTTACTCTCTTCTTTCACTACCCAATTGATGGGTGGCAGGGATTTTTTATCCACATGATCAATATCATACCAAAGATCAAGAGTGATCCCATCATTTGTAGTGTCGCCAGGAATATCAACTTTAACTTAAAAATCCCTCATTTGGGGAATCGTCAACCTCTGATAACCCCTTTTCCTTACCTCAAATTGATCTTGAAGATTAGCCCAAAAATCCTCAAGAAGAGGATCATGATGAGTAAAGTGAGAAGGATAAAGTGCATTCATTTTTTTCTTCAGATTAAAATTCTTTCAAGAAGTATGCTGCTGAAAATTTAAATCTTGAAACTCCTTCGTAGCTAATTTAGCCATTATTGTAGAAGAGAAAGAATATAATCCAAATTCCAAGGGAAAAGAATGAGTGACAATCCTATGTTGTGAAGAGAATTTTTTTTTTACCTTCATAACTTGCCTAGAAAATTTCATTAAAACCCACCTATCACCATAACATCTTGGTAGTTTAAATGGATAGCCACCAAAACCAAATAATCTGAAATATGTTGACCTGGGATATTGAATGGACCAATATCCCCATTCCTAAATCAATCCCATGGCTTCTGGGGATAATATAGAACCTATGTCCTCTGTGAGCTGATTTATAATGACATACAAAAAATCATCATTTACTTTTTTGAAGCTCTTTTTTTTTCCTTAATCTCCAATTGATCATAGTGTTCAAAGACCTTCTGATCTAGGCCTTCTTCCATTGACCCTACGATGTTTAGCCTAGGAAAATTTTCAATTCTCATTGCAAATTATATAACATAAGAAGACATGTAGAATGTCTTGGTCTATGTTACTTGGAGGAGTTGGTCATGAATGTTATCTGAGATGATTTTCCCCTAATCCAGATAATGCTTTCCTTCTAGAATCAATTGGATAAAAGGAAACATATAGTGTTCAAAGGTGTGAGAGTATGAATTGCTATTTTCTCTATCCAAGAGTGTGATAATTTCTTCTACATTTTGGGAGAAATATGACCTCTTAGGATTGGGTGACAACTTCTTTATTGACTTCTTCTCCTTTTTCAGCCACCATTTATTGATGAATTGTTTGTTTCCCTCCACATCTCTATTCCATAGCTCAAGTGTTTGTGCCTCTGGGATAGACTATTTGATTTGTGTAAAGGAAGCCTTAGCCTCATTACTCCATTCTATCTTTTCATCTTTCTTCATCATTTCATTCAAGGGTTTGATGATCTCCACAAACCTGGTTATAAATTTCCTTACAAAATTTATTTCCAAAGAAAGATCTCATTTCCTTTTTACTACCTGGCATGGTCAACTTCAGAATGGATTCCACCTGATCAGGGTCAATTGATATTCATCTCTCTAATATTATGTGACCCAAGATTTTTCATTCTGAAACCCCAAATACACTTCTTTGGATTGAGGGATACACCATAACGTATGCATTTAGCCAGTACTTTTAACAAATATGTTGGGTGGTCTTCCCCCTTCTTTGAAAATATAGTAAGATCATCCATGTAGATGATAATGCATTTACCTACTGGATCTTTGAATGCCGTGTCTATTGCATGTTGAAAGGTGGACTTGACATTAATGAGACCAAATAGAATCCTCCTGTAGGAAAATTTCCCCCACTTGGTATTGAAGGTAGTTTTCATTATATCTTCATGGTTGACCAACACCTGATTGTATCCTGAATATCCATCTAGGAATGAAATCATCTATGAAACATTTACTATTTGCAACACCTCGTCGAGGGAAGGAAGTGAGTATTTTTCCTTTTCTAAATCTTCATTTAGTTTTTTTAAGTCGACACATAATCTGATTTCCTCGTTCTTCTTACGAAAAGGGACAAGATTTGCAACCCAGGTTGAATGCCTTACTAGAAAAATTATTCTTGCTGATAGTAAATTTTGTACCTCTTTAAGAATTGGAGGTTCAATGAGAGAATTGATTGGGCATTTCTTTTGTTGGAATGGATTTGGTTCAGGTTTCAGTGGGATGGTGTGTGTGATTACTGAATTGTCAAAATTATTCAAGTCTTTATACTCGTAGGCTATTGTTGTGATGTCTCTTTTCAGTACTCCCAAAATTTTGTCTTTGATTTCCTTGGGACAAGTCTTGTTGATAAAAATGTTCTTCTCCAGACCTGAATATGCTAAGTTATATGACTCATACTTCCCTCCTTCAATATCTACAGGCACTTTTTCATGAGCTCGAGGATCAAAATCAAAGATCCTCTCCAATTCTACCATTCCCTTAGGAATTTTGTTGGATTTTAGGTTCATTATGCCTTCTACATCATAATTTTCTAGATCCCAATCTCCTTGATCTCGATTAGACTCATCTATAATCTGGCCTTCAAATACATCTGAACTTGTGAGGAAAGCAAGAATATGTTGGTCATCATCAAAAACTTGAATTTTTTTTACTTTGTCAGGGATTACAAGAATGGACACTAATTATATATAGAATATTTTTAGTTTGGAATCCTGCATGGGATGGAAAGTACTGGTAGAAACAACTAGTGCATCTACAATTTGGTTATCTTCAATGGGAATCAATTTGATTCCAAAAGCATTGAAATCCTCTATTAGATTCCATACCATGTTCATGTATGCAACCAACCTCTTATTATGACACATATATTGACTGCAAACTTCTTTAATAATTACCGTCTCCCAAGACTATTGGAGCTGTAATTTTCTTCTGATTCACAAAAAATAGTACTCTAGCAAGTGCTTAATATTCTATGATGTTATTAGTGTAGCCAAATTGCAACCTATAAGAAGAAAACTATGTTTTTCCTTTTAGGTTTGTTAGTTCAACTCTAGCTCCACTCCCTATTTTAGACTTGGAGCCATCAAATTTAAGGGTCCAAAGTTGGTCTGGGGCTGGGGTTTTCTTCTTGGTGTGAGTCATGGATGTTTTTTGGTGAGGAATAAATGGAATCTCAGACCAGTTTAGTACGTTGGGATCAGGAGACTGCTATTAATGATGTTCATCGGGTACTTCACTCAAATTTGAAACTTGTACAAAAACTATTCCCTGCACCTCACCTTGATCAACACTCCCACAATTGGTTATCTTTTCAAGTAATCCCTTGGGAATTGGAAGGTTAGCAGGGGCAGGTGTGTCAATCAACTTCTAAGGTTCTTCATTATCAGTTTGTGAATCACAAAATAATAATTGAGTCTGTACAACATGGGGAGTGACTTCATCTTGGGTATGATTGTTCCTTGTTAGAATAGTTGGATCTCTAACCTCAAATGGGAATTGACTCGAAGATATTCTAGGGTAGTGTTAACAAGTACCTCCTGACTGACATACATGATTTAAAATATTTACACAAGGTTGACATGTCAGCTCAAAATGACTCTAGTAATGAACCCTACACCAGTTTGGTAGTAACAAACACCATAAATAAACATCTTCTCCTAAAAATAGCCTATCTTGTTATAATTTTCTTATTAGAACTTACTGATAAATAGTGGTCATATCATCACTGTGTTCCAAACATTGTGAGTGTTCAGGGTTAACCATTGAGAAGGTCATAATTTCTTCTTATCTCCTATACACCCCCATCTCGGTTTCAAAATATGCTACCTCATTAGAAAAAATATATTCTATGATCATATATTTCACCCAAGGTTCACTTTTGATCCTAATCTGGGTTTTCACCCCTTTCCATTGGAGCCACATGTGTGAAAAATCCAAGGAAAGATAACCTCCAATAATTTTCATCAAATCTCAGCTGAGCAACATGTTGTATGTTTCAAGGATATCAGCCACCTGAATATCTATATATGTCTGGATCTGCGAGTCTAATCCAATATGCAAATATACATTTTTCAGCTCACCAATGACATTAACCTTAGTTTTATCTAATTGAATTACATTATTGTGAGTTTGAACTGGACTTTAACCCTAATTATTACAAATAGAGGACAATGACATTACTCGAGGCTCCAGAATCTAAAAGTTAGTTGTGTATATTTTTTCCATTAATTCTTAGGCTCAAAAGAAATGGGGGTGTCCTTGCCTACATTCATATTTGTGGTTGGAGTGACCTTATTCTTTTCTTTTGACTTATCTACCTCCTCGAGAGATTTCAATACAATATCATGTTGGGTAGGGCACCACTTTAGAATATCAAAAGATGATAGAGAGGTCCTTTTTTTCTGCATTTTTGAAATGAAATTGAATTCTATGTCATTATTTATCTAAAACTTAGGAGAAAAAGTAGAGGTACCTTTTTTATGTAATTCAGATGGCCCTTTCAATGGGTCAACTGAAAGGTTCAAGGGAGCCATAGTGTTGGGAGGGGCATATGTAGTAAGTGACCCCTTGTTCTGATTCCTTAGGAAATGGCATCACTTTGTTTAAAGGGCCTGGGCATCATAGTTATCTTCCTCTAGTTTGTTCTCTCCCTACATGGGAAACTATTATCATTCATCAATAGTTTCAAAAGTCATAGCTGTGTCCACTGACCCACTACCTTTTTTAGGATTTTCTTGTAGCAGTTAGGAGTCAAATTGTGCTATCTTGACAACCTTTTCCATTTCAGGAAAATTAACTTCAAAGTGTAAAGCAATGTCATGTAACCTGCACCAATTTTTCATGAGATTCAAACCTACAACATTTGCAGTGTGAGGCTTGTCTTCATTGGACTGACAATTGTGGGGGTACTCCCCCATCATTTGGTCCAATATTCCACTACCTATTATTATTTGGTCTTTGATTATATCCCATAATCATGTTTTGATAATTTTGATCACGAAAGTTTTGACCTTGAAAATTCCTCTAGTTTTGATTGGAATAGTTGTTTTGATTGGAAAACCCTCCCCGATTCTAGTAATTTTGCTTTTGATTCTATCTTTGAGAGGGGTTAAGTTTAAGTTGAGCCATCTAATTAGTCACCTAAGATAAAGTTTTCTTCAAAATTTCTACCTCTATGTTCAAATGGGTGGTACACTCACTTTCTAGAGGATTTATAGTGGGTGATTGAGTTGCAGAATTAGATCCTCTAGTAAAATTATGTGGGTTCTAAGCTTGTTGGGAGGAATCTACAATCCCCCCATTAAACCATGATTGTAGGAAAGGAGTCTATAACTTAGTTAAAGGTCCATAAGTAGAGTGGGATATCCCTAGGACTGTATTGAATAGTGGAGTTGGATTAGGTACTGAAGGGTATCACAAGGGAGGAAAAACTCCTCTGAGGCTACTTGATTGTGAATTGACCCATTGCTATAATTTAATGGCCAGGTGATACACCTTGGACATTGAATTGATGTCTACCTCAAGGTGGGTTCTCTACAGAAATAAACCAACCAGTGGGTCTATGGCCTTCAAGTAGGATTTGATGGCTATATTCTTAGCCACCAGATAGTGATCTTGCAACTATCACTACATCCTTTGGAAAATATTGTTAAAGAGTGGCACCAGCTTGTATGGTTCCTTCCTAATCATGGAAAACTAGTGATATAAGATAACATGATCTACATAGACCCAGAATTGATTAATAAAAGCATTTTCTAAGTTTTTCCAAATCAAGATGGATCCAGTGGACATGCAACATCGTGATGAGCTATCTAAGCACAAGTGGAGGCATATTTAAATGCTTGTATGTGCTCTTCAACACTTGATTATTCTCCATGGGAGTACCTAGGAAAAAATTTCTCAGGGTTCTTAGGAATTTCATGAATTCCACCAAGAATGGTTCCCAACGGCTAAGGATTATTTGCAAAGAACTCCATGGGTGTTGGTGGATTTAGCTATGCTAGTGGTGGTACTGGTAGAAATCTAGGTGGAGTGGGTGGTGGTGTTAGAGCCCCATGATTTTTGGGTCTAAAAGGAATTCGGAGTTTGAGAAATGGGTTAGGTTTTATAGTGTATCTAAGAACTCTTTCAAACCTATCTCGTGAAAAGGACTCGATTATCTCCTATTTGTTCTTCTGGTCCCTCCTTCTAGCACCAGTTCTGTTGATGGTCAAAATAACACAACGTTAAAAAAAAATATTACTACTCTATTTCTCTTGAAAAAGATAAATAATCTTAAACTATCTATCTTCCAAGTTCTATGTAGTTGGTTCTCAACTATGTTGTTTTCATTCAGTGGCCTATGCAACTATAATGTTCAAGGGGCCTATGCCTCAGTCATCATCTTGACATCAGGGTAAGGAGGGAGATCAAATACAATTATGATCATGGCTAGAGTTAAATCTATAATAACACTACCCTGAGCATCAATACACTATCTCTAAGTAGGGTTATATTCCTATGAAGCTGTTAGGATGAACTTAGGACATTGTACTGCAATTGGAAAGCATGCTACATGAGCTAGCCCTAACTCTACAATTATTTTTTCTCTTTGGATAGAATCCTCTGAAAATGTATCTTTGGCAAACTACTCTCAATCCATATGTCCTACCAAGGTGTCAATAATGTTCACAACTTGAAAGTAAAACTTGGATGGAACTATATTACCTTGATAATTGTATTTCATTATGTATGGTAGTTGTTTCAGTTTTAATTTATTGTCCATAACCTTATTTGATTCTACCTTAGATATTCCCTCAACATGAAATTCCTCAGTAGATATCTCTTCCTCAAAGTCATACATTGGTTAAATATCCTCCACTACTGACAATCATTAGATATAAAAAGAAACATGTACATACTATCATAACACAACCTTTCATTATAAATCTACATCAAGTTAGAAATAATTCAGTTCAATAAGTTAATTTGATTATTTTTTGGGCTTCAAGCTCAAAATAGTACTAAGTAATTTGCCAATTTTATGCATAAATTCTGTTTTGTCAAGATTCGGGATTGGGTCATGGCCAGACACCAGAACCATGTTAGAAAATGAGTTGAGTATTGAATTGTAGTTTGATGTCACTTTGTGCTTGGGATTCGGGATTGGGTCATCATTCATAACCATACCTATGTTAAAAAATTTAATGTCATCTCAGAGCTCGACCCCATAGTGTTTAGGAAATGGGATCGGGTTCAAGTCTTGGCTCAACACTTAGGCACTTGATTATTAAATGAGTCAAGTATCAACCCATGGTCTGATCTTGCAATGTGAATGAAAGTCAAAATCGAGTTGTTAGTAGTCACCAAACCCATGCAAAATAAAAAAAATGTAAGTAGATTCCCGAGCTCCGAACCCTAGAGGATATCAGGTGTTGGGATCAGGTCCTAGATAGATCAAGTCTCAAAATGCATAATGGGAATGTGTTGAGTATAAGTTTTGATATTGATTTCAAAATGGGAGTCAGGATCATGGTGTTGTCAAGACCATGCATCAATTGACAGACTTAAAGTTTTAGTGTCGAAATAACTCCCGATCTCGATTAGGAAGTGAGAGTCAGGATCGAATCATCGAAGAATCACTTAGTCCACAAATTTAAATCAGACGTATGGTGTTGGTCCAACTCTCAATCCTGATAGTAAAATGGGGATTGGGAAAGTGAAAGAACTGATACCAAAGAGTAAACGAACCTAAGTGTTTTCTTGATTCCTGACCCCGATATCAATGAGGGGATTAGGGTTTGAGACGATGATGGATTCATCCAGGCAATATCAAATATCAAAATTTCCAATAATATGCCTTCAGGATCAGGTTGTGGATCATAAATTTGTTTTCAAATGGTCAGAAATTCAAAATAGATAATATAAAGTAGTCTAACTGAACATAGAGCGAAACCCTAAGAAACTAGGGCACAATGAGATGGACAATCTTGCAACCATAAGATAAGATGATGACACCACAAAGGAAAATAATGCATAATGAACCTAACTCAGGTTCAAATGCGAAAGAAACCACACCAAAAAGCTGTGAACAAAAACACAAAAGCCAAAATAAAACCAAACGAAGAAAACAAGAAAAAATAAGGGAAAGAAACTAAGAACATGAGAAAGAACAAGAAACCAGAACCAAAAGAAAGGAAAATGAGAACAAAATAGAAACAAGAAATCCCACCTTCGAATGCACCCAAGAATGTGTGCAGCAAGTTGATAAATTGTGGTGAAATCCTAAAACCTTAGCTCTTCGTCACTCTCATTCTCATCCAGACTCCTAAAAGAAGAATGGATTGAAATCGAGGAACAATGAGGTTTAAAAATACATTCACACATGTGAGTGTTTATGGCATTAATGGTGGGTTGGTCACATCTCAGGATTTGAGCAGATCCATAAATACTAGGTGTAGTTAAAGAAGGTAAGTGGAAATCAGGGCTAGGACATGGAACAAGATCGAACCCTCACTAGGTGCAAAGTTCAATCAAAAGTCTACGACCCAAACTTGATGAAAAAATGAAACCACACGAAGAGTGAGATTGGGACTCTGGAAGGAATCAAAGTTCAGTTGTATCCTGAATTTTGATCCTGAAAGAACAAAACAAAAACCAGGAAGAGGTCAGACCTCGAGATCAATTAAAAATGGGAACAAGAACTTTGAAAATTTCTTGGTTCAATCTCTGACCCGATACCCGACTCTGACACAATGAAATAGATAAGACAAAAAAGAAACCGAGACAAGGTCATGGACAAAAACTAGCACCCTACAAAAGCAACAAGTTCCAGTGCCTACCTACGACTTGGGCCCGCAAGAACCAAAAATGAACAAGGAAAGAAACGAGGTTGGGATCGAGAATGAACAAGGACTTAAACCTTTTGAAATGGAAGAAGTGTATGTTCCTTCGTAAGACCTGAGCCCGAAAAAAAAAAAAACTAAGTCATAGGAATAAATAAAAACTCCTAAGACTCGAAAAAAATACCAAGGACAAAACAAAGGGGGACTCATTTTGACCAAAAAAAATGGGGTGGTTATGCAAGGCATAATACCAGTGCCAATGGATTATAAACCTTAACACAGGTAATAGAATACAAATTTTAACTAATGAATTATACTTAATAGATTTATGTAGTTTATATTCATATTATTGGTTACATTTCATTTCACACATCTTTCAAACTAAAAGAATTACTTCTCATTGCATAACTAATAACTAGATGTTGATAGATGAAAATATTTCAATTACAATATAGTTTTTTAGAAAGTCAACATAAGAAATGATGCAATCAATTCACAAATCATAATTAATAACTAGGAGCATCTATACATTGCATTTTCTTGTCATGGAATTCCATGAGACCACATTTTATTGAGCCATTTTTTCAAACAATTCACTCCCTTTTCTATGCTATGGATGCTTGGAAAAAATATATGAAATCATAATAGTAAGCAATAGCATAGACAAGGCAATGAGTTGTTTGAAAAAATGTCTCAAAGAAATGTGGTCTCATGGGGATTTCCATCACCATGAGACCCAATTTATTTGAGGCATTTTTTCAAATCGCTCATCTCCTTGTCTATGCTAACATATTTTCCATACATGTCTACCAAAGAATTTTATCAAACAGTTCACTTCCTTGCTTCTATGGCTAAAATCCTAAAACAGGTTCTTTCCAACAAACTATGGATGCTTGGAAAAATATATCAAAGCATAATAGTAAGCAATAGCATAGACAAGGTAGTGATTTATTTGAAAAAAATCCTCGAAGAAATGTGGTCTCATGGTGATGGAATGGCATTCCATCACCATGAAACCACATTTCTTCGAGGCATTTTTTCAAAAAACTCACTACCTTAAGAATAGAAACCAAGCCTTTAGCCAAAATTCCCCTGTAAATCCTTTTGAAGGTCCTCATCCTCATCCTCAATTTACCAATCCATGGAAGTTTCCACCTCTTTTCCCACTTTCATATCCCACATCCTTAAAATCCACATCACCCCACTATTACCAAGAAAATTCATCCCATATATCTCATATTAACTTCCTTCAAGGATTATTTACAAAGGTGGTTGTTTCCCCATGCAAAAAAAATTTGGTGCAATCTTTCCATATCATGCATCCACCTTCATCACCCCCACATCAACATAAACTATAATACTATAAATCTTAAAATGAATCCCCTATCAATCCATCTATCCATCCATCTATCCAAGTTTAAGGGTCTATAGAACCTTCCTCCCTCATGACACCATGCATATCAAATGAACTATGTCCATGTCTTAATCCAAAGCATGATAACATAGATTCCCCTCCATATAAAGATCAAGGAAACCCTTCTCCTCCATCATATGATCCCCTTCCATTTCATGATCCCATTTCCAATCAAGAACAACATATCCCTTCCATCTCATCTAATGATATCTTTCCATCTCAATAGAAAGATATCCCTTCACCCCCCTCTCATAATCCCCTCACACACTTCATCTGATAAAATCCTTTTGTGTCTAGATCAAAGTACATCTTTCACTCCATTATATGATTTATCTCAAAATGTAGTCTCAAAGTACACCTTCCACCCCATCTAATGATCCTCTTCCCCTCATGATCAAAACATCCATCCCTCTTCATCTCATGATCCCCCTCCATCTCATAACCAAGACCACACTATATCATCCACTCCATCCCAACATAATAGCATAGAGAAGGAAATGAAATATTAAAAACAATTCCTCAAAGTAATACAGTCTGATGGTGATGGAATGCCATGACAAATCTGAGGCATGGTATTCCATCACCATGATACTAAATTTCTTTGAAGAGTTTTTTGAATAGTTCACTTCCTTCTCTATGATACCATTATTTTTGTACATGTCTACCAAAGAATTTTATGAAATATTAATTTCACTGCATTATTTCTATGGATAAAAGCCTAAAATAGGAGCTTTTGAACATGTTATGGATAGGGAAAATAGTAAGAATAATAGTAAGAAATATATAGTTCAATAAGTACTCAATTTTTTTTTTATTATCACATACATTATAAGCCATGACCTGCATCACTATTCTACTTTTTGTGATTGAATAATTTGTTGCTTTATTTTTAGATGTTGCAAGCAAAATTGCCTCCAGATTTGGGTAGGGTAATGGAGGAAGGTGTATCTTGTGCAATAGATTGCTCGATGCTTCTAATGGGGGTATGAGGAAAATTAGTAAATTTAAAACTATATCCATTGTTATAGTTTTTAGTTAGTGAAAAATCAAATGATTATTGATTCGTAGTTTAATTCCTATTTGGATGGTTTCTATAAGACTTGGGCATGCCATGTCATGAGCATGCAAATATTTCACTTGAGGAGAGATATTTTCTAGCGGTGGTAAGTGATTATTTTGTTAAATATATCATTTTTTATAATTTAATTTCTATATATTAATGTCTTTACTTGTTATTTTAATAGTTGAAGCTTGATGAGGAACTAAACCCTAGGAGGTGAATCCCTCAAGTTCAGGGTAAACAAGTGTCATATACATCACTATCCACTCGACCACAAAAGACCACCTATTTTTTTCATTCACCTAGAGGGTAGTGAATTTTGAGTTGGGTCCTTTGTTGTATGCCTATATGGCATTTTTTGGATATATTTTGTATTTCATATATTTGACATTGTATGCGTATATGGAATTCTTGTAAGCCTATATGGATTCTTTATATATATTTTATACTTATATCAACATATATTCATGTATTCCTTCATGGATATTTGGTTAATACAACTCTTGTTTATTGATGGTGTCCATATTTGCATTATACATCCACGCTTCAATAGATATGAGTTACATGTATTCAATTGTATATTTTACAGCTTCATGTATACTTTGTGACTTATGTGTATTCCAATGTATACTTTTCAACTTACTTATTTTCATGTGTATACCTTGTATTCATGCGTATAATATGTATTCATGTGTATACTTTGTATTTGTGGGTATACTTCATATCTTACGTGTATTTTAGTACTTTTTCTTCACTTATTCACATGTATGCTTCACTTATTCACGTGTATGCTTCACTTACTCCATTGTATGCTTCACTTATTCCATTGTATGATTCATGCTTCCAATTTATGCTTCACTTATTCACATGTATACTTCACATATTAAATGTATGCTCCATGCTTCGAATGTATACCTCACTTATTATGTGTATACTTCACTTATTATGTCTTTCATTTTCTCATGGTCTTGACATTTAACATTTGGTTAGCCCTAGAATTTCTCATTGATTTCCTTCATGGTTTATCTTTAATATTTATTAATTGATGCTAAACAACTTTATTATTTGATGCTAAACAACTTCAATATTTTCAAAAATGAATCACCAAGGATTTATCATTTACTTATGTGCTAATTAAATTTTCTACGACACTGAATCAATATATAAAAGGCTAAAAAATTATATTTCCCACCACTATGGCTTCCATATAGATCTTATATTCATTATGAAATTGTGTGCATTCTCAAACAAATGCCTATAATTCTTATAGGCTAGATTTAACACTCCTTTTATGTTACTCCTGAAATGTAGCCCTTGAAATCCATAAGATAATGGTGTAGTAAATGAGCACATTGATTCTTTAGATTGTATATTAGTATAGTCTAATGTTACTTACTCTTGGAAGTAATAACTATGCTTCTAATCAATTGAACATATCATTCATATGCTTTCTTATGTGCTTCAATTACTAAATTATTTGGATGAAAGTAAGAAATTAAATAACTCAAACACACATTGGCAGAGAGATTTACAAAAAAAGTATTGTTGTGCTTCCTCATTTCCACTATCATCTTGCAACATTTATAGGTCAATTTGGGCTTTCAAATGCATTGGGGCCTTATCAATAGTATCTACAATACTCATTAACTTGAGTTATTGTGGATTATGTTCTTATTCAATCTACTTGTCTCTTGCATTCATTTTTAGAGTCATCTTATACTCCTAATTTTAAACTACAACTCACCAACCTCCATATTTGAATTCCAAGGGCTTTACTCATCCTTACACAAGACCATATGACTCATAGAATATTATAAATGACCCCTACACAAATATATGGAAGATAAATCAATTCAACTACATGTTGGTCAATTGGTTCTACCATTTATCTCATTTAGAGTAAGATCCACTGCAACCAAACTCGTCTAGTTAAGATTGTCTTTTGTTGTGTGAGTTCATCTAAAGCCAAAACCTATTGAGTCAGTTAAGTACCCAATGGAAGTTGTCACTCATGACTTCTTGTAAGTGGTATGGAGCAAAGAATGTACAGATCAACCCTCAACCTTCTTATACCAATTGATCAAACCCATCACTCATTACTGTTCATGCAAATGGTGTGAAGCTTGGGATGTTTGGATTAACCTCGAGCCTCATACATTAATTCCCCTATTCCTCAACATGGTGGTTTTTTGTAGATTTTCCATTTTCCTTAAATATTTTGATAGCCACGTGTTTTACCTCTTTCATGCAATCATAGGTTTTTGGTGTGGAAAACTTAGAATTGTTAACTGTCACATGAATCTTTATATTTTCCTTTACTTTCCATGCCCTCTTAAAGGATTGAGCCGATTAAACATAGCTCAAAATTATTTAGTGTGTTTCAGTGCAAAAGAGGACCATTCCTAGCCTAAACGTACCCATAATGATGTGTTGGAATAGTCTGTTTGGTCACACAAGTTTCAGAATGAAAGTTACAACCCTTTGCAACTTTGCATTGCTTGCATTTGACACCTTTTCCATCAATTGAAAAGTCATCACTACTGGAAAATTCCTCCAAGATATCAAAAAATGAGAGAGATCATTATAGAGGGACCCAACATGATCCCATAGCTTCAGATGAAAAGTTTCTAAGTGTCACGATTTTTGATTGACAGTCTGTCAAAGATTGCAACTATTTTGCACTTTGGACTCTTAAGGGATTAAGTCAGTTTAATGTAGCTCAGACTGATTCAACATGTTTGGGTGTGAAAGAGAACCATTACTAACCTAAATTTACCCATCTAGACATGTTGGAATACTTGATTTGGTCACATGAGTTGCAGAATGAAAGTTACACCCCTTTACAAATTCACACTGCTTGCATTTGACACTTTTTCCATCAACTAAAAAGTCATCACCACTAGAAAAACCCTTTGAAATATCAAAAATTGAGAGAGGTTATTATAGATGGGTCCAACACAATCTTGTAGCCTTAGACAAGAAGTTTCTAAGCATCATGGTTTCCGAGAAACATTCCATCAAAGATTGCAACCATTTTGCACTTTGGATTCTTAAGGGATTGAGTTGGTTGAATGTATCCTAGACTGATTCAGTGTGTTTGGGTGAAAAATAGGAATATAAATAGCCTAAACATACCCATATGGATGTGTTGGAATATTCCATTTGGTCACACGAGTTGCAAAATGAAAGTTACACCCCTTTGCAACTTTACACTGCTTGCATTTGACACTTTTTCCATCAACTGAAAACTCGTCACCACTGAAAAATTCCTATGAGATATCAAAAACCAAGAGAGTTTATTGTATATGGGCTGAAAAAGATCATGTAACCTCATACAAAAAAATTTTAAGCATCATGGCTTCCAAGTAACATCCCGTCAAATATTGCAGTCATTTTGCACTTTGGACTCTTAAAGGATTGAGTCGATTGAATGTAGCCTGAACTGATTCAACATGTTTGGGTGGAAAATATGACCATTCTTAGTCTAAAAATACCCATCCGAACATGTTAAAACAGTCTGTTTGGTCACACAAGTTGCAGAATGAAAGTTACACCATTTTGCAACTTTACACTGCTTGCATTTGACACTTTTTCCATCAATTGAAAAGTCATCACTACAAGAAAATGCCTCTGAGATATCCAAAACTAAGAGAGGCTATTGTATATGGTAAAAAATTTATCCATAGTCTTAGAGAAGAAGTTTCTAATTATCACGATTTCTTAGTAACATTTCGTCAAAGATTGCAGCCAATTTGTGTTAGAGTCATTGGACATTTACTTTATTAATTAAACAATATTTGTTTAATTACGTAAAGTTTCCTTTTATCTCTTTTCACTTAAGCTAACATTAGGTACATAATAATTAATTACTTTATTAATTATTATTGTGCAAGCCTAGGGTTTTCCTTTTTAGGGTTTTCATCTATATGTAGTTGAAAACTATCTTTTGTATCATTATTCATTTTACATTTTCAGGTGAATACATTGCTCCACATTCTTGAGCATTTCTTTTGTTACTTCTCTTTGTTTCTCCTTGTAACAGGTTATTTGCTTGTAAAGATCTTTTGGGTTTCTGTAGTGTTGTATCTTCTCAACTCCAACATGTTTTCAGAGTTTCAGATCTGCAGCTGCTTGTTTTTATTTTGAAGATTTTTGGAGCTACAAGGGTTTGTTGCAAGCCATTTTTTATTGGAGTCGTCATCATTTTTCCTTCAAAAATTCAGTTTTCACTCATTTGCAGGAAAAACGATTTCTGGGTTTTGTAGCCAGCATCGAAATCTGAACTGGATATCTTTTAGATTTTGCATATCTTGCACAGATCTAGAGAAAATTACTATTGAAAAAATGGTGCGTGTCATTTTTCTCCTGGTTGAAAGTAAAAAAAAAATTATTTTCTAGTATTCTGCTTGTTGGATCAAGAAACAATTTCTGGGTTTTGTTTTTAGCATCAAAATATTTTTGGGTTTCTATTTTTGTCTACAAAAAGTGAGTAGATTTCCCAGAAATTAAGTTAGAAATAAATGTTTTTTGCTAGAAAATTCGTTTCCTGCAAGCTAAATTCAGTTTTTGAAAAATTCATAACTTTTGGCCACGGTGTCCGTTTTGCGCAAACAAATAGGCATTGGAAAGGTGTTATAGTGCACTTTTCAGATCTATAGTCTATTTTATCAGAATATTTACTAGGTATTTTTAATTCAGCTTTGTGTGTTTTTACACTTTGCTCAATTACTTGGTCATTCTGGCTCCTTCATGGGTTTTGTTTGTGTGGAATGGGTTATATTAATTTGATCTAAATGTTGTAAGGTTAGATTTCTCAAATTTTTTTCATTTGAAGAGTTATGATGGGTTTTTCTACTCACCCTTCAGTTGTTCTTCTGGAACGGGGTAATTATGAGTCATGGGCAAAGGGTATACTTACACATTATAGGTGGCTTAATATTTTGCCTTATTTGCATAATTTCATACTTGAACCAGCAACTTTAGAGAGAAAATTAGCATGATATATCATTAGAAATCACATAGTAGGACTTATATTGTTTAGTGTTGATCATGACACTATGTTGGTTATATCAGACATTGATTGTCCTCACCCACTTTGGACACGTCTTTGGGAGATCTATGGAGACCTTATTCTATCTTCATTCCCAGAGGATCCTGCTTCAGATTGTCTCATACCCATTGCTTGGTGAGAGAATACACCATTTAATCATGATACTTTAGAGGAGCTTGAGTATTTAGACACCCTTACTTATTCCGATGGATCAAAGGTTTCTCTCATAGTTCCTACTCTTCAGACTGAGACTTCATTAGCATCTCCTATTGTTCTTGATTCAGTGCAGCAGGGAATTATACATCTTCCAGACATAGCTACTTTGGACTTTTATGTTGTAGACATATCTTTCTTGTTTGTGGAGTCCTATATTGCAGATTTGGAGGATTATTTTGAGGACATTTATCTCCTTTACCTTGATAGTCAGGTTATCATTGTTCGCCCACCATTATCCATGCATTTAGAGGTTGCATTTCAGTATTCTCCACATCAGTTTAGATTTGACATTATTTGTTTCAGTTCAAACAGTGAGACTCTTTAGCATCCTATCACGGCACACATCTTGAGACAAATTGGTTCATCATTCTTCATAGGGTTTCTTCGATATAGGTCCATGGATCCATTTCTTCCCAAGGGGAGGAATATCATTTGCCGCTTCAGGATCTCCTTTTGGATTCTACATTAGGCATCTACCATTGTGATAGGAGTTTCTTCATTGTGGGGGGGCCTTCTTCTCTCTTTCTATCTCTCCTATGAAGATCATTGTACATGTACTTATATGATAGAAGTTGTCTATGGGGGTTATCATGTTATCCACCTCCTATCCTTCTTTCATTAGTGCATTGCATTCCTTCCTTGCATTCTATTTTGGGGAGGAGTTTTGTTCCCACTGGGTTTTCTCTTTTACCCCATTTCATTTAGTTTGCATTGATTTTGTACATGGATACCTGATCAGGCCTTGTTGCCGGGGCCCATTGCTTTTGCTTTCAGTAGCATCTTCTAGGTTTTAGCTTCTCCCTATGTCTATCTTAAGGGGGGTGTTAGAGTAATTGGACATTTACTTTATTAATTAAACAATATTTGTTTAATTACGTAAAGTTCCATTTTATCTCTTTTCACTTAAGCTAACATTAGGTACATAATAATTAATTATTTTATTAATTAGTATTGTCCAAGCCTAGGGTTTTCCTTTTTAGGGTTTTCATCTATATATAGTTGAAAACTATCTTTTGTATCATTATTCATTTTAAATTTTCAAGTGAATACATTTCTCCACATTCTTGAACATTTCTTTTGTTGCTTCTCTTTGTTTCTCCTTGTAATAAGTTATTTGCTTGCAAAGATCTTTTGGGCTTCTGTGGTGTTGTATCTTCTCAACTCCAACAGTTTGTAGTTAGACTCTTAAGGGATTGTGCGAGTTGAAGGTAGCCAGAATGATTCAGTGTGTTTTGGTGTGAAAGAGGAGCATGCTTAGCTTAAAAATACCCATACAAACATGTTGGAATAGTCCATTTGGTTACACAAGTTGCAAAATGAAAGTTACAACCCTTTGCAACTTTACTCTGCTTGCATTTGACACTTTTTCCATCAACTAAAAAGTTGTTACCACTAAAAAAAAACCTTTGAGATATCAAAACCCAAGAGAGGTTATTGTATATGGGCCCAACATGATCATGTAGCCTTAGATGATAATTTTCTAAGTGCCATGGTTTCTAAGTAACATCCCGTCAAAGATTACAACCAGTTTGCACTTTGGACTCTTAAGGGATTGAGACAGTTGAACGTAGCCCAAACTGATTCGGTGTGTTTGGGTTTGAAAGAGGACCATGCAACTAAAAGTACTCATCCATACATGTTGGAATATTATTTTTGGTCACATGAGCTGCAGAACAAAAGTTACACCCCTTTGCAACTTTATACTACTTAACTTTTGTTGGAACTGTCGGTTTAAGGCTCAATCTAACGCATATGCTTAACTTTTGTTTGCACCAATTAAATTTTCCCAAATTTTGGATTATTTATGCTTATAGGTGTATGGGATTATGTTCCAAGTTTCATGATTTTTCCACACATGAAAGTTCCTTTTCCACAAAGTCCTTGATTTCCTAGCATTTACATGGCAATTTGTTTATTTTTAGTGCAAATTCTTGTATTTCAGGAATGTTCAAGACTAGGGACTATTTAGGCATATTATAAATGTCTAAATAAACTTTCCATATGAATTTTAAGACCTGGATAATCCATTTAGTAACTTTTTTTCCGTAACAATCCTTCAAAAGTGGTCTAATTTGACTATAAGTAAGTAGTTTTGGCCAATTTTGTACAATTTAATCTCATATGATTTTTACACATGTCTAATAAGAATTATAAGGGTATCCAAATCAGGTTTTAGATCCCCCTTATTAGTTATAAGAATAAAGTTATATCAAAATCACTTCTATGAAGGGCTATAAGCTCATAACCTACAGGTTGCCTAAGGGCAGTTCATATCACATGTGAACCTACATCAACCTTGAAAAAGTGCTCAAGGGAAAGTATGATAAAGGTGAGATCTATGGAAATAATGCTCATGTTCAAATATAAGCCTTCTCAATATCATTTTTATGACTAATAATACCTACATGGGAAAAGATAGTGATGGGGTTAGATAACAAGAAAACACATTGCTACAAATCAATAACATAGTCATGTTTTCAGCCACCTATAAGTGAAGGCAACAAGATAATGTTGCATGAAACTATGAAAACTATCACAGTCACCAAGCAAGGTATTGTAGAGGGGAAATAACCACACCAAGGCTCTAAGTCATAGAGAGACAAGAGTAGAGGGCTTCCCTAATCTACCTCAACCATGTAGGTGTTTTAGCTCAAGGATAGAGAATGAAGAGAAATCTCAAGCACTTCATTCACTCTACTAATTTAGGAATTTGAATGGGAATAAATGAGTAGGCTTCTATAACCTGAATTGTACCTTAGATAACTCTCTACTAGAGGACATCAATGTAGGTTACATATGAGAGCACGACACACTGGCATCTCTCTGGGGCGTTGGCGTCCATATGGCTAGAAAGTGCAAAATTACAATACCAAGCACAAAAATCTACTATCGGTTTAGAAAATAGAGTTCAAGGTAATGAATAAAGTGATAATAAGTATAATAAACAAAATAAATAGGAAGATGATGTAGAAAATAATAAATACAAAGGTGATAAATATTCACTCACGAGGAGTCCAGTTTTCTAGTAAGCTCCACCTGAACGTGTACCTACACACAACTGAGAGAGGAAACATTTTAGGGTTGTATAGGGTTTTTCCTTAGTTAAACCCTCTCTTTGGTGTTCCCACCTCCACAAATAGTAAAATAGATCAAGAGATAGAGATACAATAAAGGAAATAATGCTAGCATATAAATAGTTCACTAAATACTACAAGAGGCACAAAGCTACACAAATCCAACAACATAGTAGGAAAAAGCATTACCACCCTCAACCAAAGGCACTTAAGGCCAATGAGAGAGGAATGCAAGCCCACAACAATGGTAGAGTTGACATAGGTCCAATAATGCCAAAATCAACCTCACTAGGAACCAGGTTGTAGCTTTTGTGGTATATGTGAAGAATGATGTGATGTTGGAATGAATCCAATTGTGCAACAAGTAGCAAGATTTTGGAGCAAGGATTTCCAAGAATGTGAAGCAAGATCAAGCCAACATGTGAAATTGTGAAGAAGTGTGAAGAAGTTTGTAGAAGGTGGAATGAAGATGAAAGATATGCATTTGAAGAAGAATTAGGAGGGAAAGAGGTATTCTCGAGTTGTTAGGAAGGCATAGAGGTGTTATAATTTGTTGCAAATGGAGAACATAACATCTCTATGGATTCTATAGGCAGGAATCTATCAAGGATGACATTATGTCATGCAGACAACCATATTCCATGCATGCATTCCCATCAAAAATTCCCCCACTGACACAAAAAACAAGTGCCAAGTGGATGGACAGTAGATAGGTGATGTGGAATTACTTAGTTGAATTTGATTTTCTAAGTTAAAGGGTGTAAAAGGGGAATTTGCAAGAGGGGTGAAAATTCGCTCCTATACATTTTCCCCCACTTTAGCAAGAATGAGTGCCAATAAATGTTTGGTAAAGTAGAAGAGTTTAGAAATGTATACCTGAACTATCAAGGAAGTAGATCACAATCTGGAAAACTCGAAAGCGTAGGGTAGGAAAATAACTCCACAACTAATCTCTCTTGAAGAAGTTCAAACAAAGTACACTAAAGGCCCATAGACCAACAATGGACAAATCCTATAGGATGCAAGTACTTCATAGGTCCTTGAACTTGCAAAGAAGGTGACCTCAGGTACTCTCTCCTGAAGGAAGACCAAATGTGAGGGGACTCTGTAGAGTGAGACTGTAAAGTAGCTTCATAGGCACACTTTCAAAGCAACATGTTAATCTATTGAAAAAACATGATAGAAAACAAAATCCACACAAGAAAACAAGCAAATAGTCAAAATTCAATGAAATAGCACTCAAAGGGTCCCTCGGGAACCCTTCAAAAGAAAAGGGGTCCACTCAAGGGACACGTTGTTTGAAAGAGATAAGAGTATTATTCACAAATAAATTCAACATCAAGGAATACTTTTAGAAGATGGTCACTTCATTAAGGAAATTGAAAGGAATAAGGTCCCCTCACAAGGGGAAGGTCAAAAATTTTCCCATAGAGGAAAGTGCTCCCTCCTCAGAGGAAAGTTTTAAACATTCTTTCTTTACAAACCCATGATGAAGAAAACATGTTCTGCTAGGGATCCTTGTTGAGGAATGTGATTTTCTATAAAATATTTTGAAGGGATTTTTGAGAAAATATTCTTTGGCCACCAAATGCATTTTATGAAAATTGAAGTGACATGATAGCCTCCTCTTAGGATGGTGTGTTCCTAACATAAAAGGCATGTGGCATCCTAAGGAGAGAAAAGTAAGAATGAAAAAGTGATGTTGTGGCCCATGAAACATAGCGAGATGTAAATGTGGTAATGTTGTCAAAAATGTGAGGGATAACACATGAGTACCACAACATCAAAAAATAAGCACAAAAGATAAGAGAGAAAAAAGTAAGAAGAGATAAGAAAATTATGAACAAGGGACACATGGGCGATCTGATATTTCAGGGTCAAAGTTTCTCATAAATATAGATAAATAAGTATAATAATATATAAATGAATTGTCATCAACCCCCTACTATATAATACCATATGAAGAATGCATGTGAAAGAAAAGTAAAAATAAAAAAATGGGTCAACATGGAAGGGAAGCCTAAATACCCCTAACACTTTGTATCATACCCAATTATCAAAAAATAATACACAACATAAGAAGAATGATGTAGAAAATAGCGGATTTTTTACGAAACATAAACATTCCTATATCCAAGCACCTACAAGGGTGACAAGGGTAATCCAAGAACACATAATTCAAGCATAGGGGAATACAAACACACACACAATCTAATCTATAAATAAAGAAGAGGCACCCCCTAGTCCTCATCAACCAAGAGGTCAATGTTCTCCCAGTCTCAATCATTATAAGGAGAAGGAGGATGAGCTTGCAAGGGTGGAATATCAAGGGGGGAACCCTACAACCCTCTCACAACAAGTTCCTAGGAAGAAGGCCCCTTGAGGTCTTCTTTTCTTAGTTCTTGTGAGGTGAAAGTCAGTGATTTTGTGAAGATCATTGATAAGGTTGGGACCTCGTCTAGATAATTAAACATGCACTTCACAAGAGTGTTGTATGTTAACTCAATGGGCGAGGGAGGTGACACCTGAGATTTACTTCTAGGCTCACAAATAGACTTAGGAGTAGTGAAAAACTCTGGGAATGCTAGGGATTCCTCCATCACAAGGAAAACACAAGCTAATGTAGAACGACCCTCCAAAGAAGATGAACCCCTCTTTCAACCCCCATTGCTAGTAGGGTCGTCCTCCATCTTCCTCTTCATTGGGGGATGTGAGATTCCCATAGATGAAGTAGAAGGCATAGAGGAAGAGGATAAAACCATGAAAGACACCACTAAGGTATTCAACATGTCCACGAGCTTTGAAAATGACAAGATTTCTAGAAGGGACATCAAAAGGGGTGGTTAATTTGAAGGAGAAATGAATACTTGCACCCTCTTTGGGTGAGGATCATTTATGCTCATCATGGGAGCCAAAAGTAAGATTAAATTTGAAGGAATTAAAGAAGAGGGGACAAGAGAGGAGGACACAACAAAAGGTGTTAGAGCAAAAAATGTCGACTCCTCTTCCATCTTCCATAGGGTGGCTTGCTCAGTAGCTAGAGCCTTTCTTTGATGCTTGCACTCACGTGAAAGGTGATTACTACAACTCCGATAGCTAGAGGCTAGAATATAAGATGAGATAGAAGACACATGTTCAACTATCAAATTATCCATCATAGCCATTTTCGATAGAGGGAGAGACTGCTAGATGAGAATAGGAGGGAGAGGTTGAGAGGATGATGACACAACAACGGGGGGATTCAGCTTTAACACCTCAGCATCAGGCCTCTTCCCATTCACTACCTTATAGGTAGGAGTGGTAGGAGGTCGTGGAGGCCAAGAAATAAGGGAATCCCCATGGGGATACCTCCCCTTATCATATCGAGTGGTCTAAGGCATCATGGGAAAGTCAAGAAGGTTGGATACCCAAATATTGGCTTTTTGCCAAGTTGGCACCATCGAAATCCTTATGCATAAAATAGGAGTAGTAACCCAAAATTATTCTTTAGAGAGGGAAGCATAGGTGGTGCCTTGAGCATGAGTAGGATTATACTTTCCCTTATGAGAGGAAGAGGCATATTTTTGTTGCACTAACGGTGGGCACCACAACATTTAAAACAAGAAGAAAAGATAAGAGAGAAAAATAGTAAGAAGAGATAATAACA
Organism: Sequoiadendron giganteum; assembly: GCA_007115665.2. Classification (NCBI taxonomy): domain Eukaryota; kingdom Viridiplantae; phylum Streptophyta; class Pinopsida; order Cupressales; family Cupressaceae; genus Sequoiadendron; species Sequoiadendron giganteum. Next base: position 237,846,858 of record CM021101.1, read on the forward strand.
TTATAGAAAAGGGACACATGGGAGATCTGATATTTTAGGGTCAAAGCTGCTCATAAATATAGATAAATAATTATAATAATATATAAATGAACTATCATCAACCCCTACTATATAATACCATAAGAAGAATGCACATGAAGACAAAGTAAAAATTCAAAGAATGGGTCAACATGGAAGGGAAGCCTAAATACCCCCAACACTTTGCATTGTACCCAATTGTCAACATAAGAAGAATGATGTAAAAAATTGAGGAATTTTTACAAAACATAAACACTCCTATGTCCAAGCACCTATGAGGGTGACAAGGGTCATCCAAGAACACATAATGCAAGCACAAGGGAACACAAACACACACACAATCTAATCTATAGATAAAGAAGAGGCACCCCCTAGTCCTCATCAATCAAGAGGTCATCGTTCTCCTAGTCTATATCATTATAGGGAGAAGGTGGATGAGATTTCAATGGTGGAATATAAAGGGGGAACCCTACGACCCTCTCACAACAAGTTCCTATGATGAAGGCCCCTCAATTTCTTCTCTGCTTAGTTCTTATGAGGTGAAAGTCAATGATTTTGAAAATATTTTTGATAAGGTCGGAACCTCATCTAGAGAATTAAACATGCACTTCATAGGAGTTTCATATGTTAACTCAATGGGTGAGGGAGGTGGCACCTAAGATTCACTTCTTGGCTCATCGAGAGACTTGGGAGTAGTGAAAAACTTTGGGAATGTCAGGGATTCCTCCATCACAAGGACAACTAAAGCTAATGTAGAATGACCCTCCAAAGAAGGTGAACTCCTCTTTCAACCCCCATTTCTAGTGGGGTCATCCTCCATCTTCTACTTCATTAGGGGATGCGAGATTACCATAGATGGAGTAGAAGGTGTAGAGGAAGAGGAGAAAACCAGGACAAACACCACTAAGGTATTCAACATGTCCATGAGATTTCAAAATGACAGGATGTCTAGAAGGGACATCAAAAGGGGTAGTTCAATCAAAGGAGCAATGAACATTTGCACCCTCTTCGGGTGAGGATCATTTACGCTCATGATGGGAGCCAAAATAAAGACTAAAGTTGAAGGAATTAAAGAAGAGAGGATGGGAGAGGAGGGCACAATAGAAGGTGTCAGAGTAGAAACCATCGACTCCTCTTCCATCTTTCATAGGGTGGCTTGATCAGTAGCTAGAGCCTTTCTTTGATGCTTGCACTCACACGCAAGGTGGTTCTTGCAACTCTGATAGCTAGAGGCCATAATATGAGATTGGATAGAAGAATCTTATCAAACCATCAAAGTATCCATCATAGTAATTTTTGATAGACGGAGAGACTCTTGGATGGGAATAGGAGGGAGAGGTTGAGAGGATGATGACACAACAATGGGGGGAGTCAGCTCTAACACTGAAATGATGAGCCTCTTCCCATTCACTACCTTATAGGTAGGAGCAGTAGGAGGTCATGGAGGCTGAGACATAAGGGAATCCCCATAGGGATGCTTCCCCTTATCATACTGAGCAGTCCGAGGCACCATGGGCAAGTCAGGAAGGTCGGATACCCATATCTTGGCTTTTCACCAAGAAGGCACCATCAAACTCCTTATGCAAAAACCAAGAGTAGTAACCAAAAATTATTCTTCAAGGAGGAAGGAAAAGGTGGGGCCTTTAGCATGGGTAGGCTTATCCTTTCCCTTCCAAGATGAAGAGGTATTTTTTTGTTGCACTACCGAGTGAGTCACTTTCAGCTATTCTTTGCCCCTGGTCTTATACTTTACGTGGTTTTGGTAAACTAGGTCCAACCTAGGAGGGAGAAGACCAATCGGGGTGGGCCAAAAATGATCCAAGGAATAAATCCCATAGGATATGGTTGATATCCAGTGTCATGCACAACATTCACAACACCTTTGTGAGATAACTTTAAACATTTGTGAATAACAAAAGAAATTTTGTTCATGGAATCTAGCCATGGGATGCCCAACATCACCCAAAATAGATCGAATTCCGGAATGACATGAAATTTTTAATCCACAGCTCTAGGTCCTACTATGATGGAAAGAGTTATAGAGCCATATGGCACAAGAGAGAGATCATCGTGTGTACATATACTATTTTTTTTTTCATATTCCTCCCTCTACAATGAATTTAACCACAATGTCTCCTTTGCAATAACATTCACTTGACTCATGGGGTCAGCTAGGACTCTTGTCACAATTTTTTGTGGAGGTGAGTAGGAATGTATAGGGGAAAGGGCTTATTATTTAGAGGCAAATTCTGCGAGGTTAAAATCACATTTGTTAAACTAGTCACATGTTGCAGGGAGGAGTAGGAGTAAATGAAACCACATTAACATACATTGAGGCTTTAGGAGAAGCATTAGAAGGATAAATAATCAATTTCATAGAGTGAGATGGAAACAGGTCCATATAAATATGCAACTTGCTATTTTCCTTCGCTAATGATTTATTTTTGTTCTTCTTTCCATCGAGATAGATGGTACCTTAGTTGTTGTGATCCTGTATCTCATGATGTAGGCACATGCAACACTTAGTATCATGCCTATAAAATCGATGGTACTAACAAAATTCATTCCCATCATACCAATCAAGATAAGGCTCCTTCAAAGGTCGAGGATTTTCCAATGTTATAATATTATCCTTCAATAAATTTTGTAGAATAGAAGAATAAGATTCAGCTAACTTTGTAAAATAGAACTAGAGCATGAGGAAGTTCCCCAAAAATGAACAACCATTTTTTGGTACTCCTATAATGTAGCACATAGATGTGCAAAGGAGAGGTATTTCATTAAGGAAAATTTATCCTACCAGGCTCATTGTAGGTTTCCTATGAATACCTTCTATACAGTTGATTTGGGTAGCAGGTACAAGATTTGTGAAAAGAGTGCTTGGTAATGAGCAATAAAATTAGTTATCTTCTCATTCTCTCCTTGATTACATCAGACAAGATCTGAGAATGTCATCTTAGGATTGATATTATCCTACAATTGATGGAGAAACTGATTGATGAGTTGGTCAAATGAGATTATAGAATTTTTAGGCAAGGAACATTACCACTTAAGTGTTGTATTCTTGAGAGATCAAGGGAAAAGGTTAGCCATTAGGGCATTGTGGTGAAAGAAATCTGTGCACATGGCATTGAAAGATGATACATGTGTTTGTATATCCCCTTTACCACCAGACTTTTTGAACTTAGGAATCTTGATTCCTTACAAGAAAGGAGTACTCGAAATCATTACCGACAACAGACTATGTTGGGATAAGGGCTGAAAGATAGGTTGGGAGGAGGCTTGAGAGAGGTTCACCAACCAGCTTTTCATCTAGCCCATGTTCTGAAGAAGAGAATTTAGAACAAGGTTTGAAGATGAAAAAGGTCTAGTGGAACCTCCTTCATAACCACCGCCACTAGAACCTCCTCTAGAACCACCTCTAGGGCCACTCTCATGACCACAACTAGAGCCACCACTAGTGTGACCTCCATCAGAGCCACCACCACCAACACCACCACTGCTACTAAAGCCACCACCACCCATTCCACCTAAGCCCCCACCACGAGGGGTAGTAGGAAGGGTGAAGATGAAACCAAGGGGTATTCTACTCATCTTGATAGTGTGGGATTTCTCAAAAGAAGAGGAAATGTTAATTGAGGGGCCTATTTTAGCCATGCATAAAATTGTGGTAGGTATTAAGACACATATTTGTCTCTCATAGGTGTCGAGAACTTTCCCTTGCATGGTACCTTATCTAGGGCTATACAAAGGGATATATTCTTTGGTTAGATTGGTGAGTCCGTGTAGGAACTCCACGATTGCCTGAGCCTTACCTAACATGTATCTCACCTCACTAACAATCCTAGTGGCCTGTGTCATGTTCGATGCTTTCTCTAAATTATTTATGAGGTCTAACAACCTCTTGTCTAATGCTAAAAGGTTTTCTATAAGAATATGTATAGCGTCATCCTCATCTACGAATGAGGCCATAGGGGATGCTAGAGGAGTGGGCACACGAGTTGTCTCATTAATGAAACTAAATAGGAGTGAGTTTTTACCCCTGTTTCACATTCCCCTTTTACACCCTCTACCTTAGAAAATCAAATTCGACTAATTAATTCCGCATCACTTATCTACATTCCATCCACTTAGTACTTTTTTTGTGTCAGTCGGGTAATCTCTAATGGGGATGCATGTGGGGCATGCAGACATTTGCATAATGTGTTGTCATCCCTGATAGATTCCTACCTCCAAAATTCACAAAGATATTATGTTCGCAATTGGCGATGAAGAATAATTCCTCTACACCTTCTTGCTGACCTGAGAACAACTCTTTCCCTCCTAATTCTTCTTCAAATACATATCTTTCATCTTCATTCCACATTCTGCACACTTTTTCACACTTCTTCATAATTTCACATGCCAGGTTGATCTTGCTTCACATTCTTGACACTCCTTGCTACACACTCATTCTACTCGTTGTACTATTGGCTTCATTCCAATGTCTCAACATTATTCACATCTACCACAAAATTTGTAACTTGGTGCCTAGTGAGGCTACTTTCGGTGTTGTTGTGGATACATCAACTCTACCATTGTTGTGAGCTTGCATTCCTCTCTCATTGGCCTTGAGTGCCTTTGTTTGAGGGTGGTAACACTTTTTCTTACTCTATTGTTGAATTTGTGTAACTTTGTGCCTCTTGTAGTATTCGACTCTATTTCTATTCCAGTATTATTTCCTTTATCGTATTTCTATCTCTCGATCTATCTGGTTTTCCATGGAGGTGGGAACACCGAAGTGGGGGTTTGACTGAGGAAAACCTCTATACAAATCCAATATTTTTTCTCTCTCGGCTATGTGTAGGTACACACTTGGGTGAAGCTTGCAGGAAAACTGGACTCCTCATGAGTTAATCTTTATCACCTTTGTCTTTGTCATTTTCTACATCATCTTCCTAGTTATTTTTTTAATTTTTCTTGTTATCACTTTATTTGTTACCTTAAACTCCATTTTCTAAACCGATAGTAGGTTTTTGTGCTTGGTACTATGATTTTTTTCTTTCTGGTCGTATGAACACCAATGCCCTAGAAAGACGCTAGCATGTCATGCTATCATCCTTGACGTGTGTTGTTGTTTGAGGTACATTTTAGGTTCTAGAAGACTTTTCATTTAGCCCCATTCAAATTCCCAAATTAGTAGAGTGATAAAAGCACTTGAGAGTGCTCTTCATTCTCTATCCTTGAGATAAAACACCTACCTGGTTGAGGTAGATTAGGGAAACCCTCCACTCTTGTCTCTCCATGACCTGGAGCCTTGGTGTGGTTGGTCCCCCTCCTCTTCATTTTGGTGAATCCGATGTGAACATATATCTATTTCTTTGTGCCTAAGGATTTTTCTCTCACACTTGGTGACTATTGTATACTCGGGCATTGTGAGGTCTTATGAGCATCACAACTTAGTCTATAACCTCTAGGTATGTTGTTAGAAGAAGTTTTTGACACTTGAAAATCAAAAATATGAAGGTCAATTCTAGCTTTAGTACTAGATTTTATATAGGCTTTATAGACAAGATGGGTTTCATTGATGAGATCACCCATGTGCCTACTCCTCCAACATCCCTTACGGCCTCATCTATAGATGAGGATGACATTGTGCATACTCCTATAGAAAAAAAATGCATTAGAAAAGAAGTTGTTAGACCTCCTAAATCATGTAGAGAAAGCACTAAGCATGACATGAGCCGCTAGGCTTGTTAGTGAGTTGAGATGATTGTTAGGTAAGGATCAAATAGGCAAGGAGTTCCTATGCAGCCTCACCAATCTAACTGAATCATACACCCCTTTGTATAACCCTAGAATGAGTACCACCCAATGGGAGGTTCTTGATTACTATGAGAGAAAAATAGGTGTCTCGATGCCTACCACTTCTTTATGCATGGGCAAAATAGGCCCCTCAATCAACATTTCCTCTACTTTCAAGAAACCCTACACTGTCAGGCGAGTAGAATACCCCTTGGTTTCAAATTAACCCTTTCTACTACCCCTGGTGGTGGGGAATTAGGTGTAATGGGTGGTTGTGGCTTTGGTAGTGGTGGGGATGCTAGTGGTGGTTGCTCTGGAAGAGGTCATGGTGGTGGCTCTGATGGAGGTCACACTGGTGGTCCTGGTGGTGGCTTCAATGGTACTCATGACGGTGGCTCCAGAGGTGGTTCTGAAGGAGATTCTATGGATGGTGGTTTTGGAGGAGGTTCCATTGTACCTTTGTCATCTTCAAACCTTTTTCTAAATTCTCTTCTTTAGAACATGGGCCAGATGTAAAGTAGGTTGGTGAAACTCTCTCAACCCTCCTCCCAGTCTATCTTTTATCCCTTCTCTTGACACAGTTCATGTTGGTAATGATTCTCAGCACTCCTTTCCCATAGGGAATGGAGATTCCTAAGTTCAAAAATTATGGTGGTAAAGGGGATCTACAAGCACATGTATTATCTTTCAATGCCATGTGCATAGATTTATTTCACCATGATAGCCTAATGGCTAAGCTTTTCCATCGATCTCTCAAGCATATAACACTCGAGTGGTACTGTTCCTTGACTGAAAATTCTATATTCTTATTTGACCAACTCATCAATCAGTTTCTTCATCAATTCCAAGCTAACATCAGTCTGAATATGACCTTCTCGGATCTTGTCTAATGTAATAAAGGAGAGCACGAGATGATAACTAATTTTATTGCTTGTTAGCAAGTGTTCTTTTCACAAATCTCATACCCGCTACCCGACTCAAATGTGCAAAAGGTATTCATAAGAAACCTAATGCGAGCCTAGCAGGATAAATTTTCCTTAATGGAATACTCTTCCTTTGCACATCTATGTGTTGTGTTGTGGGAGTACTTGCAAATGGTGGTTTAGTTCAAGGGATCTTCCTTGCACTCCCATTCCAAAGGAAAATCTAGTGTGTCTATTTTAGGAAAAGGAAAGGATGTTCCAATTATAGTTGCTACGATAAATGATCATGGCCTTAGGCACAATAGATATTTTACAAAGTTAGTTGAATATTATTCTTCTATTCTACAAAATTTATTGATGGATAATATTATAACATTGGAAAATCCCCGACCTTTGAAGGATCCTTATCTTGATTGGTATGATGGGAATTCCTTTTTTCAGTACCATCAAGTTAATGAGCATGATACTAAGTGTTGCATGCACTTGCATCATGAGATACAAGATCACATCGATGACACTATCATTTTTCTCAATGGAAATAAGTAGAACACAAATAAATCAATGGCGAAGGAAAATACTGAGTTGCAGATTTATACGGACCCATTTCTGTATCACTCTACAAACTTAATTTTTGATCCTTTTGATGCTTCTCCTAAAGCCTCAGTATATGATAATGTGGTTTCCTTTACTCATACTCATTTCCTACAACCTATGACTAGTTCACCAGATGTGAATTTGACCTTGCACTATTTTCCTTTGAATAATAAGCCTTCTCCCCTATACATTCCTTCTCACCTTAATGGAAATGTTGTGATAGGAGTCCTAGTCAACCTCGCAAGTCGAGTGAATGTTATTACAAAGGAGAAATTATGGTTAAATTCAATATAGAGGGAGGAATATGAAAAAATGGAATTTATTATACATACGCATGACAGTCTCTCTCTTGTACCATATGGATCTAGAACTCTTTTCATCCTTGCAGGACCTAGGGTTGTGGATACAACTTTTGATGTCATTCGTGAATTCAATATGTTCAGGGTGAAGTTGGGTATCCCATGGCTAGCTTCCATGAATTAAATCACTCATTGTGTTTATAAATGTTTAAATTTCTCTCATGAAGGTGTTGTGCATTTTGTGCATGACATTGGATATCATCCATTGGTATCCCATGGGGGTTATTCCTTGGATCATTTTTGGCCCACCTCGGTTCGTCCACTCCCTCCAAGGATGGACCTACTTTATTTAAACTACATAAAGTATAAGACTAGAGGCAAAGGAAACCTGAAAGTGACTCACCCAATAGTATAGAGAAAAGCTATCTCTTTCTCTTGGAAGGGAAAGGAGAAGCCTACCCATGCTCAGGGCTTCGCCTCTACCTCCCTCCCTGAAGAGGAACTTTAGGTTACTACTCTTAGTTTTTGCATAAGGAGTCTGATGTTGCCCACTTGGCTAAAAGCCAAGATCTGAGTATTCAACCTTCCCCACTTTCCCACGATGCCTCATATTTCTGGATATGGTAAGGGGAAAGGTCCCCGTGGGAAGTCCCTTGTGTCTCAACCTTCACAACCTCCTACTTCTACCTATAAGGTAGTGAACAAGAAGAGGCCCACCATTGAGGCATTAGAGAAAACCCCCCCTCCCCACTATTATCTCGTCATCCTCTCAACCTCTCCCTCCTATTTTCTTCTAAGCATATCTCCCTCTACTGAAAATGTCTATGATGGATACTCTGATGGTCAAACAAGAATCTTTCATCCCAACTTAGATTTCAACCTCTAGCTCTCAAAGTTGTATGAACTACCTTGCATGTGAGAAAAAAGCATCAGAGAAAGGCTCTAGCTAAAGAGAAAGCCTCCCTATAGAATATGGAAGAGGAGTCAACAATTTTTTCTTCGGAACCTTCGATTGTGTCCTCTTCTCCTATGCCCTCTACTTTCGTTCCTCCAACTTTAGTTATGCTTTTGGCTCCCACCATGAGCATAAATGATCCTTACCTAAAGAGGGTGACAGTGTTTATTGCTCCTTCAATTGAGTTGCCCATTTTGATTTCCCTTCTAGACATACCACCATTTTCAAAGCTTGTGGACATGTTGAATACCTCGGTGGTGTCCTTTGCAGTTTTCTCCTACTCCTCTAAATATTTTTCTTCATCCATTGGAATCTCGCATCCCCCAACAAAGCAGAAGATGAAGGATGACCCCATTATCAATGGGGATCAAAAGAGGGGTTCACCTTCTTTAGAGGGTGGTTCTACATTATCTTGTGACATTCTTGTGATAGAGGAATCCCTGGAATTCCTCTTTGAGTGAGCCTAGTAGTGAATCTTGGGCACCGCTTCCCTCACCTGTTGAGTTAACACATGGCACTCTTGTGAAGTACATGTTTAATGTAGAAGTTGATAATCCAACCTCACAGATCCCAATGAACATCTGCAAGGAAATAACCTATCACCAAAGGAGATCAAGGGATACAATAATGGTGCTCTACAAACATGAAGCAAAAGATGTAGTACTTGAGCAGTCAATAACTACAATAAGATCAATCCTTAAGAAATGAGATCAAAACATAAAGTGAAAACCTTAGGATGAAGATTAAATTAGCATGTGACAAGTGTCAATATCATAATGAATGAGACAACATGACTAATTTAATAATGCAAAATAAAGATTCCTAATATTAGCTTAAGTGAAATAAAGTAAAGGTGACTTAATTAATTAATCAACATGATTAAATTAATCAAGTAAACAACCTATTAGACAATATTTGAGAGATAATTACAAAGAGGTTTGAATTATTATAAGAGAAAATCCCTAAATGAGAAAGGGATAGGATCATGAAATGTGTCTACATCAAATGAGATGAGACATAATGATCTAATATTAACTCATCTAATAAAGCAATCCTAAGTTTAGCTTAAGTGAAAAGAATAAATTAGACTAATAATCAATTAAAATTTAATTAATTATTAGATAATTTATGATAACTCTAACACCCCCCCTTAAGATGAACTTAGGGAGTAGCTAAAAAACTTAAAAGTAATGCATGATGGGTCCTAGAAAACAAGGCCAAAAAGGTACCCATGTACAAACATAAGATCTCTATAATGTGGAGAAATGGAGAAAAACTTGTGGGAAAAACTTTACTCTAAAAAGAGATGAAAGCCAAGTGAAGGACTGAAGAAGCCTCCAAATAAGGAAATGTTGTCGCAAAAAATAGGAAAAAAGGATGAACAAAGAACACTACTGAAGCATGAAGAAGTTGCAAACACTGTCAAATAATTACTGCTAAAATGTTCAAATAAGAACCTCCTTTGAAACATATGATGATCAGGATCAAGAAGATAAGAATTTGTATGAGTGCCCCTAATGAAACTACTTGAATCAAATGAAAAACAAAGGAAAACACTTGGAACTCAAAGATATAGATGGAAAAAGTACCAAAATTCTAAAGAACTAATCATGTGAAAATGGAAGGTCACCTCCAGAAATAGGAATGCAAGAGTGTTTATATGGTAAGTGATTCATCTCGCTGAAATGCAGTAACCAGCCGTTGCACCCAACTAGAATATAGGAAAAAATACTGTATACATAGCTCACTCCAATGCAAAACCAAGGAAGCATTAGCACCAATAGTAGACCCCCCCCCCCCCGCCCCCATAATGCTGATAAGGGAGAGGTATGATAGGTACACTGAAATTGAATGCTAGAAAGAAATGCATGAAGAAGAATCGGGAACATATGAATGTGTAAATATGAAAGTACAAGCAGATATAAAGGGTGTGAAAATAAAAGTCACACATGCATGAGAAAGGTATGAAGGAAAAAAAAGAAAACATCAACCCCCATGGCACTTTATAACATAGTGCAAGTACAATAAGGCACAGAGTGATGTGAAATATCCCATAATACACTTGTTGTGGCACTTTATTTTAGTGCGTTTACATAAGATAAATACATGCAATGTGAACCCATAATGTCCAAAAAGGACTACATGATAAAAATACAATTCTTTGAAATAAAGAGAGGAAACTGATAGCACCATGATGAAGTACACAAAAAAAACATGCACTTTCAAAAAAATCAACACCCAAAAATGTGTCTGGATGCAGAAAATATGGCCCACTGAAGTCTCCAAAATGAGAACTAAACAACTACAGCACTGAGAAAACATAATTCTATAAAATACTAGAAGTCAAAACTAGAAAATACCTGCACCACTATGAAGAGTGTGAAATTTCACCCGATTTGAAAAAAAATTACACACGACAAGACCATTGTATGGCTAAGATATGACCTCTGGAAGTTGAGGTACAAAATTGAAAAAGCCCAACGGAGAGGGGTTGGGAAGGGAAAAATAACCTCTACCAAATTTGTCAAAAAACCTCCGAATTTGGAGGTCTTCCAATTTTAGTGCAGGAAAACAAACTCCTCCAGATAGACTGCATTTTAGCATTATTTTACAAAAAAAACAATATTTGCAAAAAATAATTACAAAACTGTTTTTTATTTTTAAGTTAAGAAAAAGCCAGAAAAAAAACTATTATATTTTTAAATAAACATATATTAAAAACACATGTTTTTGTATTTTAAAATAAACTTGTATTTTTTTATTTAAAAATAAATTAAAAAAAAGAACTTTTAAAAATTATTTTTAAAAATTTGGACTCTTGGGCCACCACCAATGGGTAGGTCCCAAGGGGTCACCACCTTGCACATGGCAGGGGGGTGATACCCCATGGTACCACCCATGGGGCCATCACCCTGCCATAGTAGGGGGGCGAATCCCCCAAAAATTATTGGCAAAAATTATTTTTGTTTAAAACCAACTTTTTTGACAATGAAAAAACCTACATTGCCTTTTTGAAGGCTTTTAAAAAATAAATTCAAATATAATTTTCTTAAATGCAGGAATAATTTAATTTTTTCAGAAAAATCACCTCGATAGTGTGTTGGGAAGGTCATACAGATTTCTTGGAATATTTTTTTTGCTTCAGATGCTAACTTCACCAAATTTGACAATTTTCCAGGCATTCTTAAAGTTTTTGGGCCTTCTGAGCGTGATGGTGATGTCCATTTCATGCCAAAATGCACGAAAAATATAGCTACCTGTTGGATCTGAAAAAAGAGAAACCACTTCAAAACCTTGTAGATCTTGCATTAGGAATCAAAATTAGGGGAAAGAAAAGCCAAATTGACTTTCTTGGAAGTTCTGGACCCAACAGTGAGGTCCTTTTCAAACAAAAATGCTTTGAAAAATTCCCAACTCCAAAATTTGCAAAAAGAGAAAAGGGAATTTAGTTATGAATCCCACAACCCTTGTTGAAGAAAAAAATCCTGATAAATCAAAAAGGGGTTCACTGAATTCATGCTTCGATACTAATGGGGATCTTAATTTTCGAAGGAAGGAGGCTAGGGTTTTTGGTTTTAAAATTACCCAATGTGATATGAATTATAAAATTTTGAAACCCTCATGATATGTTTAAACAGTGACTTGCTACTGAAGGTAATCGGTCACTTAAGTGATCCGGTTGAGCCCTTTCCTTCATGCTCTTACCGACCCTTTTCACCTAGCTTGTCGGTCTTTTTTCGTCATTAGGGCTTAAAATTTTATACCGCCGAGGGTTGTACTGGCTAGTCCCACCTGAATATTTTAATGTCTGTACATGCTGTTTGGTTAACCATTTGATCACGAGTTTTGATCTAGACCATTTTTTGCAAACCTTGTAGGTTTTCCTGCCGATGTCACAAAGTAGTGTGAGGTCTGCAAGATGCCATCATCTGGCATGTACAGAGGGGTGGGGTTCTTTCATGAGGTGCCAACGATGATAAGTAATTGTATTTTCATCAGTGAGGGTTTTAATTATGGGGTTAAAAATAATTCTCCCTCAAAGACCTTGCATGAGCATAGTAAATATCTCAAAAGTACTGCGAGTTATGCGAAAAGGCAACATGTGGCCTGGTTCTTGGAGCGACAGGGCTAAATGGAACCCGCTATCCGGTTGCGACCTCCTATTTTCATGGGTTTTGATTGGTTATGGTTTTTTAAGGCACTGAGGTGGATTTTCAACATTCGATTGACTCAATCTGAATCGTTCAACTTTCCAAGTTTGTTCAACATCAATGGTACAGTTTCAAAGAAATTACTGATCATCTATGTGATGAGCTTTCACACTCTAAAGCTTATTTTTATTAATGGCTTGAGCGTTTTAGAGGATTTTCTCTTGATTTTCTCCTAGCATGCTAATGATGCCCTCCTGATAGAAGCAATTATGGTGGCTACATCAACCATTTATGGCTTAAATGCTTGTTTTGCATTCAAGCAATTAATATCCCTTGCACCAATTCACTCTATAAATGCCTGCTAAAGTGACCCAATGTTATCATTATATTTTTTGAGTTGTTTTATTTGCAGGTGATGGTTATTCTCCTATATTATATGAAGCTATGGATAAATCTACAAGGTGTAGGAGTGCCAAAGTAGGAGCTAGGAAGTCATTAGTTGAGAAGAAGCAACCTGCTCCTAGAACACCTGAGGTCACTACTAAGAGTGCCAAAAAAAGGCTAGAGTGTTGTGCATCCCCTATGTTAATTTCATCAGATTTTGATGATAATGAGTTTGAGACTTACTCGGATTACCGGTGTTACTTGGTAGCTTTGACTGAGCTCATGGGAGTGAACGAGGAGGTCCTTGCAGTTGAACCAATAACTGTACTTGTACCGAGCCAAGTTGTTGGATGTGGCTCTAATGTGGCTGGAGGATTGAAGGCAGTTCCGATTTTGACTAAGGCAAGAACTTCAAGCAATGACTTGTACCAGGGCCGTATGTCTACTTAATGGTTGCTGGTGTTGGGTCTGTTGGGTGGTGTTTTTTTTGGTGTTTCATCTTGTTGATGTGGACATGCGCGTGCCTCACACGCTTTTCATTTTTTCTCCGACTGGTTATTGTGTAACCATTTTTTTTTATTCCTCGGATCATGCACCTTGTTATCGAATGATGAGGATTGTGAATTCGAGATTCATTCTAAATGAAATTCAATTTTGAAATTAACAATGTAGCCTAATTCTTTGTTGCTCTCCTGTCCTATAAAGGAGATTTCACAGCTCATTGTTATGTTGGAGATTTTGAATCCATAAGGTTATGAGTATGTACAGTTAGTTTTACTGTAGGATTTTGAAGGTATTATTTAGGAAATCATTCTAGGTCAGGAATAGTATGAAATAAGTATGCTATAATTTTGTAATTATTGATATCGAAAGAAATCTAAAAAAATTAAGACAATTTTCTCTCATGTTTATGTGTCATGGATTATGAATGGATTTATCAAGGGTTTGTTCATTTAGTTTCAATGGTGTATCTGAAAGTGTAACTAGTTCTCCTACTTTAACTTAATGAGTTAATCAAATGCTTGAAAACAAATTGCATGTTTATGGTCATATGCTCAGGATTCACTAAGAAGTATTGTTTTAATATATTGAAAGATCTCATAGTAGGAAAGCATTATGGCGATAAGTTCATAATATCTGAATTATGTTTTATATGACTCTCACCCAATGAATGAGGCACTGGATAGTGTCGGTAAAATTATTTCAAGTGTAGGACTATGGCTTCAAGCATGGCGATTCAATATCTGAACATTTTAACAAATATCAAATGCTATCTCTTTTGAGATATAAATCTTATGATAATTTTCAATCTCTTTTCTTTGGGACATCTGTTATTATTCTTAGGTTTTTCCACAACCAAGGTAATTGATGTCTGATTGCATGTGTGGGGACTGCATTTGTAAGAATATTTTTTCTTATCATTCATAGAACAATCTAATGAACACATGAAGGTTTACCCACCTTGGTCTGATAGAGCCAAAAGTGTAGGAGATGATAGTCTTTGACTAGATCTTGTTAGTTGGCCACTAGCCTTTGTAGTTCTTTATAATAAAGGTTGGCTACCTCTTTGAGAATTAAAAATCCTATGTGGAAAAAACACCAACAAATACCATGTTAGATTTATGAAACAAGCACAAAACCACGAGCCATAGGATCAAACACAAACAAGTAGACCTTTCATGCAAGAGATCTGCAAAAAAATATGTGCAATATTCATCAACAAGGAAAAACTATAGCAAGAGACTTTCAAGAAGATATGAAATCTCCATTTAATATCTGAGAGATAATTACAAAAGGTTTGAATGCTTATAAGAGAAAATCCCTAAATGAGAAAGGGATCAGATCATGACAAGTGTCTACATCACATGAGATGAGACATAATGATCTAATATTAACTCAACTAATAAATCAATCCTAATTTTAGCTTAAGTGCAAAGAAAATTAGACTAATAATCAATTAAATATTAATTAATTATTAGCTAATTTATGATAACTCTAACATTTAATTCTCTAGAATAGGTCCTAGCCCTATCAGCGATCTTCACGAAATCTTTATTTTTCACCTCACAAGAACTGAGTGGAGAATACCTTGAGGGGCCTTTTTCCTTCACTCTTGTTGTAGGAGGGTCAAAGGGTTCCCCCCTTGATCTTCTTCCCTTGCAAGCTCATTCTCCTTCTTATAATGATCTACACTAGGAGAATGATGACTTCTTAGTTGATGAGGACTAGGGGGCACCTCTTCTCTATTTGTAGACTATATTTTGTGTTTCTTTGTGTTCCCATGTGCTTGTTTTATGTGTTCTTGGATGATCCTTGTCACCCTCATAGCTTCTTGTGTCATAAAAATTCCTCTATTTTTTACATCATTATTTTTATGTTGTGTATTGATTTTTGACAATTGGGTATGACGCAAAGTGTTGGGGGAATTTAGGCTTCCCTTCCATGTTGACCCATTTTTTTTAGTTTTAATTTATCTTCATGTGCATTCTTCATATGGTCTGATATAGTAGGGGGTTGATAAAAATTCATTTATATATTATTATACTTATTTATCTATATTTATGAGTAGCTCTGACCTTGAAATATCATATCGCCCTTGTGTCCCTTGTTTGTAATGTTATTGGACCTCTTCTTAATTTTTTTCTCTCTTACCTTTCACACTTGTTTCATGATGTTGTGGTTCTCATGTGTTGTCCCTTGCATGTGGAACAACATTACCATGGTTAGATCTCGCTATGCTCTACAAGCCACAACATCACTTTTTCATTCTTTATCTTCTCTCCTTAGGATGCCACATGCATTTTGTGTTTGGCACACACCATCTTAAGGGGGGGCTATCACGCCACTTCAATTTTAATAAAATGCATTTAGTGGGAAACAAATATTTTCTCAAAAATCCCTTCAAAATACTTTTCAAAAAAATGCATTCCTCAACAAGGACCCCTAGTAGAACATGTTTCCTTCATCATAGGTTCGTAAAGAAAGAATTTAAAAAACATTCCTCTAAGCAGGGAGCACCTTCCCCTATGGGAAATATTTTGACCTTCCCCTTGCGAGGGAACCTTCTTCTTTTTCAAATTACTTGATGAAGTGAACATCTTTCAAAAGGATTCCTTGATGTTAAATTATTTTGCAAAACATACTCTTATCTCTTTCAAATATGTCCATTGAGTGGACCCATTTTCTTTTGAAGGGTTCTTGAGGGGCCCATTTCAAATCTCTTTCATCAATTTTTGACTATCTTCATGACTCTCTACTTGCTTGCATGTGTGGCTTTTGTTTTCTAACATGTTTAGTCTATGAATTAACATGTTACTTTGCAAGTAAGCCTATGAAGCTACTTTCCAATCCAAATATATGGAATCCCCTCACATTTGGGCTTCCTTCAAGAGAGATTACCTGAGGGAATCTTCTTTGTAGGTTTGAGGACTTGTGAAGTGATTGCATCATATGAGATTTGTCCATCATTGGTCTAAAAGCCTTTGGTGTACTTTGTTCGAACCTGCTTAGGAGAGAGTACCTACGGATTTATTTTCTCACCCCACACTTTTGAGTTCACTAGATTGTGGTCTGTTTCCTTGACAATTCAAGTATACATTTCTAAACTCTTCTACTTTACCAAACATTCATTGGCACTCATTCTCACTAAAGTGGGGCTAAAATGTATAGGAGTGAATTTTCCCCCCTCTTGCAAATTCCTCTTTTACACCCTCTACATTTGAAAATCAAATCCAACTAAGTAATTCCACATCACCTATTTTATTTACATACACTTGGCACTTGTTTTTTGTGTTAGTGGGGGAATATTTGATGGGGATGCATGCATGGCACATGGATGTCTACGTGGTGTGCTACCATTCCTAACAGATTCCTACCTCCAAAATCCTTCGAGACATTACTTTCACCATTGGTGATGAAGCTTAATGCCTCTGCACCTTCCTGCTGACCCGAGAACGGCTCTCTCCCTCTTAATTCTTTTTCAAATGCATATATTTCATCTTCATGCTTCTTCAAAATTTCCCTTGTTGGCTTGATCTTTCTTCATGTTCTTGACAATCCTTTCTCCACACTCTTGCTACTCATTGCAATATTGATTTCATTCCAACATCACAACATTCTTCAAATCTACCACAAAAGATACAACTTAGTGCCTTGTGAGGCTAATTTTAGTGTTGTTGTGGCTACATTGACTCTACCATTCTTGTGGGATTGCATTCCTCTCTCATTGGCCTCTAGTGCCTTTGGTCAAGGGTGGTAGCACTTTTTATTAGTCTAGTGTTGGATTTGTGTAGCTTTGTTCTTCTTGTAGTATTCAATTCTATTTCTATTCTAGCATTATTTCCTTTAACATATTTTTATCTCTTGATCTATTTGGCCATCTGTGGAGGTGGGAACATTGAAGGAGGGGTTTGACTAAGGAAAACCTCTATACAGCCCCAACATTTTTCCTCTTTTGGCTATGTGTAGGTACATGTTCAGGTGTAGCTTGCTAGAAAACTTGAATCCTCATGAGTTAATATTTATCACCTTTTTCCTTGTCATTTTCTACATCATCTTCCTAGTTATTTTTTTTTTATTCTGCTTGTTATCACTTTAGTTGTTACCTTAAACTCCATTTGATAAACTGATAGTAGGTTTTTGTGCTTGGTACTATACTTTTGTGCTTTCTGGTTGTACAAATTCCAACGCCCTAGAGAGATGCTAGTGTGTTGTGCTATCATCCCTAAACTATGCTAATATCCTCTAGTAGAGATATTTCCAAGGTACAACTCAAGTTCCAGAAGCCTACTCATTTAGCCCCATTCAAATTCCTAGATTAGTAGAGTGACAAGCACTTGAGTTTTCTCTTCATTCTCTATCCTTGAGCTAAAAAATCTGCATGGTTGATGTAGATTAGTGAATCCCTCCACTCTTGGCTCTCCATGACTTGAAGCCTTGGTGTGGTTGGTCCCCCTCCTCTATATAAACCCATCTTATTTTTAAAGCTTGTATAAAATCCAGTAGTAAAGCTGGAAGAGAAATTCATCTTTTCCATTTGCAAGTGTCACACACTTCTTCTAACCACATACCTAGAGGTCATAGACTAGGTTATGATGTTCATAAAACCTCACAACATCTGAGTATACAATAGTCACCAAGTGTGAGAGAAAAATCCTTAGACATAGAAACAAATAGACAATGTTCATGTTAGGTTCACCAAAATGTAGAGGAGGGGGACCAACCACACCAAGGCTCTAGGTCATGGAGATCCAAGAGAAGATGACTTCCCTAATCTACCTCAACCACACAGGTGTTTTAGATCAAGGATAGAGAATGAAGAGCACTCTCAAGTTCTTTTTTCACTCTAATAATCTAGGAATTTGAATGGGACTAAACGAGCAAGATTTTGGAACCCACACTATACCTTGAAAAAATCTCTTCTAGAGGATAGAAACAGAGGTAAGCGACGATAGTGCATATCCTAAGGGCACTGACATCTGTACGGCCAAAAAGTGCAAAATTACAATACCAAGCATAAAAACCTACTATCAGTTTAGCAAATGGAGTTTAAGGTAATTATTGAAGTGATAACAAGCAAAATAAACAAAAAAACTAGGAAGATGTAGAAAATGACAAGGACAAAGGTGATAAAGATTAACTCATGAGTAGTCCAGTTTGCTAGCTAGCTTGACCTAAATGCATACCTACACATAGTTGAGAGATGATTTTTTGGGAATATATAAGGTTTTGCCTCAATCAAACCTCCAATTCAATGTTCCCACCTCCATAGACAACCAGATAGATCAAGAGATATAGATATGATAAAGGAAATAATGCTAGAATAGAAATAGAGCTGAATACTACAAGAGGTACAAAGATACACAAATCCAACAACAGAGCAAGAAAAAGCATTACCACCCTCTACCAAAGGCACTCAAGGCCAATGAGAGAGGAATGCAAGCCCACAAAAATGGTAGAGTTGATGCAACCACAATAACACCAAAAGTAGCCTCACTAGGAACCAAGCTACAACTTATGTGGTAGATGTGAATAATGTTGTGATGTTGTAAGGAAGCCAATAGTGCAACAAGTAGCAAGAGTGTGGAGCAAGGGTTGCAAATAACGTGAAGCAAGATCAAGAAATCATATGAAATTACGAAGCACGAAGACATGTGTAGAAGATGGAATGAAGATGAAAGATATACATTTGAAGAAAAATTAACAGGGAAAGAGGCATTCTCAGGTCGACAGGAAGGTGCAAAGGTGTTATGCTTCATCACCAATGGAGAATGTGACGTCTCTATAGATTCTAGAAGTAGGAATCTATTAGGAATGGTAGTGCTTTGTGTAGACGTTTGTGTGTTGTGTGTATGTCCCCATAAGAGATTCCCCCATCAACACAAAAAACAAGCACCAAGTGGATGGAAAGTAGATAGGTGATGTGGAATTACCTAGTTAGATTTAATTTTATAAGGTAGATGGTGTAAAAGGGGAATTTGTAAGAGGGGTATAAATTTTCTCCTATATAGGTATATTAGTCATGGGACAACAAGAACTTTTCATGGAAGTTGATTTTAATATAAAATGTAGTCATATGAGCATATGCAACCATCCAAGGTGTAGATATGCATCAGTGAAGAATAGAAATGGAATGATAGTGCTAATGAAGAATGATAGTGCTAACCTAGAGTTACAATGACACATTCCAATGATATGTATGATTGTGATTATGACAACAACTCACCATACCCAAATTCCAAAGAAACTATAATACATAGTCAAGGTGTACAAAGAAAATTATGTGAGGGGGTAGCAACTTGATCACCATGAGACACCATATGTGGTGAGCTCACTAGATTTCCAATGTGGTAGCATTAACAAGGTAGTGTGTTGTTTGATAAATTTCCTCTAAGAAATGGGGTCTCATGGTGATAATAGGTGATAATGTCCAATAATCATTTGTTTGATTCCTCTTGTAGTATGGCCGAATTTATTCTATTTTCCCTCTTTGACTGATTTCTATACCATTTTTTTTCTTACAATGCTCATTACATTGTCAATGCATCCGCATTGACAATGTAATGAGCTTGTAAATGCATCCGCATTGACAATGTAATGAGCATGTCAATACATCCATATTGACAATGTAATGATCTTGTCAATGCTCACTACCTTGTCTATGATACCACATTGACAATGTATTGTGATTTTCAATTCTCACTAACTTGTCTATGCTACCACATTGACAATGTAGTGATCATGTCAATTCTCATTACCTTGTCTATGCTATTGCATTGACAATGTAGTGAGCTTGTCAATGCTCACTACTTTGTATATGTGACCACATTAACAAATTCAAACCAATATTCATACGTAAATTTTGAACCAAAACATATGTACAAACTTGGAACCAAAACATATGTAAACTTGAAATATAGAAAGGAAAGGTCTAACTATCAACTAATATTGATGTGCATACTCTAAATTTTAATAAAAATTAATGTGCATACTTACAAATTAATCCAATGAACCATTTGGGTCTGCTCTACTCTATTGTGTCAATTATTGCCTCATGGTTATACTCACACACCTTCCATAAGGTCTTGTTCAAAGGTATACCCCCATATTTGATCAAATGAACATTGGATTCCATGACAAGGTTCAGTAATGAAGAATCTTCTGATGTGTTTCAAAGTCCTAAAATAGCCAAACATTAACACTCTTATGTGGGTACCTTCTAAGCCACATTCTAGTAACAACCATTGAGCTTGTAGGATATTTGATGTTTTATCCATGTATGATTGGGGCCTCCAATTTATTTTTGGCCTCAACATAACGACATAAGTAATAATTCATTCCCCCTTTGTTTTCTTCATCTGCAATAAATGCATAAACATGACCTACATTGATATGTGTAGAAAATTAGATGAAATTAGTGAACATTACAAATACACTACAAAGTAAGATAACAATAGGAATTTCAAAAAATATGCAAGTAGATATATTACCTAGTTGAAATAGATCTGATATGTGGTCAAATTCAATCAATAATTCTATTTGTGTTAGTTCCAATGTTGTCAGAGGCTGATACATGTGAAGTGGGCTAAGATAACTTAACCACCATTAGTCAACCCAATCCTTTGACCCACACTCATTCTAGGATTTAATTGTACATGAAGAACAAAAGAATGCCATCTTTTGTGTATGGATAATCCGTGAACCTTCATTTGAGCTAAGGAAAGAGTGTATATTATTTGATCTGATCAGTGTATAATAGTCCTCATATGGTGCAATGTTAGTATCATCTATCAACCAAAAGAATATTTGAGCTAAAGAATTACCTTCACTACCTAGACCCATCAAAGCATTACACCACTCAATGACTGATTTTGTATCTATCAACTTTGAATTGTATTTATACTTTAACTCTTCTCATGCTAATGCTCTTTTGATACATGATCCTGTTCCATCATGCTCCCCCTTTCCATTCTCGATCTCAAAAAAGTTCCACATATGTTGAACATATGTAATAACATGCATCCTACTCAACCAATAGAACATCCACGAGTTCTTGAACTGTGATGCATAGTTATCTAACCATATTATATGTTGATTGTATGCTATTCCCCTCCTAGCCAAATCACTGTAGAATAACTAAAAGAAACCTTGCAAAAAATCCGGATAATGTGTGTGAACATCACTAATGTAAAATTGGTATTCCCTCAATACCTTCCTATTATCTTTTGTACTATCAACTACATGAATGAATGCTATGTGCCCAAACATAGAAACCTATGTGGAGTTTTAATATTATGATTACACCTCACATCGTGGTTGTAGAGTGTAGTTGTCTGCAAAGTTGACCAATGAAACTATGCTACCAACTAGAAATGTGTCCTTGCATAACTTGAATTGCAAGTCCAACCATCAACCTCTATGGGTATTCCTTTCATACTCATATGCTATACTGTCATGAAATGTAGACATAAATTGATACACTGAAATATTTTGAATAACCAAATCACATATTTTTTCTTGATTACTATCTTTTGTACTATAGGCGACTATTTTATACTTGTCGAACTCTACTAGTTCTTTTCCAACCACATGTGTGCTTTCCATATGCTCACATATTGGCATACATTGAAAGCCATCTCAATGCTAACATGTCTCATCCAATAATAGTTTCCTATAGAATATTTGGACTTCCCCTCTTTCACATAAGTTTTTTGATAATAAGTCTCTTGAAGGTGTTGGTGGGG
The DNA here is from genome assembly GCA_007115665.2 of Sequoiadendron giganteum. Lineage (NCBI taxonomy): Eukaryota > Viridiplantae > Streptophyta > Pinopsida > Cupressales > Cupressaceae > Sequoiadendron > Sequoiadendron giganteum. Next base: position 237,869,208 of record CM021101.1, read on the forward strand.
CATGTATGCCACAATCCTGCAAAAAATTGTTAGTATGCAAATCTAAACATATAGAACAATAAAAATAAAAATGGTTAGAAAATTCAATATGTAATCTACAAAAACAAGTAGTGTGTGTGTTATTTATCTTGAAATAAAAATGTTTAAGCATTTCAAAATATTTTTGAAATTTTTTAATTTGAGGATAATCCTCTAGAAATTTATAAAAAACCTATGTTTGAGTCATATCCAAAACATTATTTGGATGTGGCTCATGGTTTTGACTACTGATTTTCCTTCTTACCACATCCCTTTGATTCAGACACACCTTTGTGTTCCAATATTATTCAAATAGTGATCTCAATGCTTCTACAAATGGTTTATCTTGTCATGGGAGTCTCCTCGAGAATTCCCATAATTTAGTGGAATCGGTGTCCTTAATTATTTGACACCTTTAAACGGCTCTTGATAAAGTTTTTATATTAATTCTCAACTGTTGAATCATCTTTCTAATGAGACAATCTTTGCTCATTTTATTACTTACTAAAGTCGATTTAATGACACATCGTGTGACATTACTATTTTTTTAGCATGAGGTCTTACCCACTCTCATATGCATTAATTATATTCTTTACAATAGTTTTCCACTTGAATAATTCAATGTTCTCAACCCAAGAGTATTCATGGTGGACCTATACTTTATACTTCACATCATTTCAACAAATAGGTGGCATCTTGCAGTATCATTTAAATTTTCAAAGAACAATCTCCAAATATTTTGAGCATATATTCTACAAGTGCATTGTGGAATCTTATCTTTGTTAGTGTAATAGTTCATTTGCCTTTATAATTAAATCACTTTGGTTTAATTATTAATGCTAACTATTATTCTATTCACTTAAGCTTGTCATTTGTAGGTGCATAATAATTAATATGTTTATTAATTCTTAAATGCACAAACCTAGCTTTCTCTAGCTTTAGGGTTTCTCACCTTATATGTCGCTTTTGTAATTATTGTTATTCACTTTTTTGGGAAATAATAATTCTGCTCTCACTCCGCTAAGATTTTCCAAACCCTTGCTTCTGTCTCTTTGGTCTCTATTCAGCATTAGGTATTTGCATGCAGGTGTTCTTGGTGAGCTGTGGATTTGCATTTCTCAAATCCTACATGGTATCAGAGCCACCCTGTCGCTGCCTGGTTTGAAGGTGTTTGAGGCCACGATTCGAAGATGACAGCCACAACTTCTCTAGGTTTTTTCTGTCACTTTGAAGGAGGCGCTATTTTCTGGAGCCGTTTGAGCAAAAACAGACTCCACCATCGCGTTCAGAAGGCCTGGGAGAGTCAAAATACATATAAAGTTTGACTATTTTGGTTACAGTGACCATAGGCAAAAAATTTTGGCCTATCAGGGCCGTACGGGCTCAAAAATCGAGGCAAAACTCAAAAAATATTTAAAAAGCCCATTTTTTAAAGCAAAAAAGGGCACTGCTACGCAGCGCAGCCGCCCCACGCCGCCTTTGCGCCACACCGCCGCTCTGCCCGACCACCACCTCCACCGGTGTCACCGCCCACCGGCCACCGCCGCTCTGCTGACGTCCCGTGACGGCCATACGGCCGTCAAATTATTTGTCGAGACTGTGTTTTTCTAGAGAGCTTGTTTTTGGGGGTACCTGTGGTTTTTTGGCCATATCTTGGGCATACGGTGTCCGTTTTCGAAAAACAAAATATTGTTAGAAAGGTGTTTCCAAGCCAGACGTGATTATGCTGGTATTGTTTTCTGACTTGGCCATTTAAGCATCATTTTTTGGCATTGAAGTAGAGGCTTCATTTTTCTCTCTCTCTCTGTATCTGGCGTTCAGGTTTTTTCCTAATTTTTTGTACTTTCAGTATTTGATTATTTGTTGTATGAGGGTTAGAATCATACATTGTGGGGGGGTAATTTTGCTTTCTATCATTTACTTTCAGAAAATGACCCTTCTACTTCTGTCTTTTTCTTCTCTCAATGTCGGACCCCTCTGTGGCCCGGCTGACACCGCACAATTACCACACTTGGAAAGCACACATGACTAGGCTACTCATGTCACGTGGCTTATGGTCATGCCTAGATGAACATCAACCTATCCTACAATGTCCTTTTGAGATTCTTTAGCACAAAAATAAAATGGATGAAGCCATGGGCTTGATTGCACTGAACATTTCCGACAGTCTCCTCTTTCACTTGGATGGTTTAACCACTCCTAGGGCCATTTGGGGCAAGTTTTCATATTTGTTTGGCACTGTCAATAAATTCCGAGCACTATAGCTTGATGTAGAGCTGACTACTTTGACACCTACTGACTTTCCCACCATTGAGGACTTCTTGATGAAGTTCAAGTCTCTGCGCTTAGTTTTGCAGGGATGTGGGAAAACCAAGACAGATGATGAGTGTATCTTCTTGATACTCTCAAAGTTGCGAGGATAGTATCAGATCTTCTCTTCCACTTTCTACTCCACCATGGATACTTTGGTTGCTAGACACACCATGCCTTCTTTTGAGACATTCTGTGATCGGTTGACATGGGAACAGGCAAAGATCCAACAGATGGATGCTTCTGGCTCTGCTAGCCAAGCATTGGTTGCTCAGTCTTCATAGGGGAAACCAAAATAGAAAGGAAAACCGAAGAAAGATTCCACAGGCAATGAGTCTTCCTCCAAACCTGCACATAAAACTGATTCAAAACCTCCACCTAACCCTTCCAAGGGTAAATCTTTTTCGAAGTCTACTGAGTCTACCTCCAAGACTAAGAAGAAATCAGTTGAGACCTGTAGCTTTTGTGGAAAGGAAGGACATCCCATTTCTCAGTGTTGGAAAAATTTGGAGGCTTTAGAGGAAGCCATGCAGGAGCATCACATTTTAGCTCCTCGGTCCACATCCTCCCCTATAGGGAAAGGTCATGCTCTTACTACACAAGCTATGACTTCTGGGCCCACCTGGATTCTTGATTTCGGTGCCTCTCACCACATGACTCACACTCAGCAGTTGGTCACCTCACTTGCTCCTTGTGCTACTTCACAGATTGTTGTTGGGAACTCATCTCATCTTTCTATTTTGGGTTCTGGTTCTGTTGCATTGGCTAGGGGTTCTCTTCAGGATTTTCTCTTTGTCCCTGACATTTTGACGAACCTACTGTCTATCTATCAGATTTGTCACTCTGGCACTGGTAAGACAGTTGAGTTCTTACCACATGATGTGGTTATTCAGGATTTACATGATTCTGATATGATTGTGGCTACTGGGAGTGTTGACATTGCATCCTGACTATACAGATTTGATGGATTTGAGTCTTCTGCTGGCATAGGTTCCTATCTTATAGCACATGCAGATTCAGTGAGCAGACTTTGGCATGAGCATTTGGGCCATGTCAATTACAGATATCTTCAACAGATGAGCACACAGGCACTTGTTCTTGGGCTTCCATAGATTACTTGCACTGATGGGGTTTGTCACGGTTGTGTTCTTGGCAAACAACATAGGGATCCTTTTCCTCAGGGATGAGCTACTCGTGCTTTAGCACCATTGGAGTTGATTCATAGTGACCTCATATCATTTCCTACTCCTTTTTCCAGTGCCAGATATGTGCTTACTTTTATTGATGACTTCTCCAAGTGCACATGGGTGTACTTTTTGAAGTACAAGTCTGATGTCTTTGACTCATTTTGAGTCTTTAAGACATTTGTGGAGAAGCAATATGGTCTTTCTATTCGTTAGATATGCACAGATAATGGGGGGGAGTATGTGAACCAAGCTTTCAGGGATTTTTGCTCTGAACATGGTCTTCGGCATCAATTTTCAGTGCCCTACACCCCTTAGCAGAATGGTGTGGCAGAGAGAAAGAACATAACACTTCGGGAGATGGCTAATTGTATGATACAGTCCAGGTCCATGGATTCATATTTTTAGGTAGAGGCAGTCAATTGTGCCAACTATATTCAGAATTGGATGCCTCATAAGGCAGTTCGACATATGACTCCTGAGGAGGCTTGGTCTCATGTCAAGCCTGATATATCTTCATTCTGAGTTTTTGGTAGTGAAGCATGGGCATTTGTGCCTAACGCTTAGAGGAGAGCGATGGAGCAGAAGAGCCGACACCTCATTTTTGTTGGCTACTGCGAGGATGTTAAGGCATACAAGTTGTTTGACCCTAATTCTAGAGAGGTCTTGTTTCGATGGGATGTCTAGTTTGATGAGCGCCTTCCTACAGTAGATACCCCACTTCTAGAGTCTACTTCACTTACCACTACTCCCTCCTCTCTTCCAACATTGTTTCAGGATGATGATCTTGGTGATCCCCATTTACCTCCACCATAGGATCCTCCACAGATGCCTAGATGGGCTTGTGTTACAGTTGATGCTGCAGGATCTCTGGCTAGTGACCCTTCCACTTCCCATCGCACCCAGTCTCATATTGCGGGTTCTAGTCTTCTGAGTCATGCTATTTGTGGTGATCCTTAGACATTTGGGGTAGCGATAGGACATACTGAGTGGGACAGTGCTATGGAGGAGGTGTATTCTTCTTTGATGAAGAATCATACTTGGAATCTTTGTTCTCTTCCTAAGGGAAGAAAGACAGTGCGACGTAAGTGGTTGTATCGTACTAAGTTTGCTGCTAATGGTTCTATTGATAAGTACAAGGCACGTCTTTTTGCGAAGGATTTTTCACAGGTTGAGGGTATTCATTACACTGAGACATTTGCCCCTGTCACCAAGATGAACTCTATTCACCTTGTCTTATCCCTCGCGGCTTTTCAGGGATGGCCCATTTTTTAGATGGATGTGAAGAGTGCTTTCTTGCACGGTGATCTTAGTGAGGAGATTTACATGGAGCAGCCTCAGGGATTTGTGCAGGATTCCTCCTTGGTTTGCAGACTTCGGTGTTCTTTGTATGGTCTCAAACAGGCCCCTCGTGCTTGGTATGAGAAGATGGACTCCTTTCTGCTTTCTACAGGATTCACACGCTGTCATTCCGATCCTACAGTCTACATTCAGCATCTTGAGGATGAGGTTTTGATCCTTGTGCTTTATGTCGATGATCTTCTCATCACAGGTAGCTCATCTTCTATGATTCAGGATGTTCAGCGCGCATTGATGGAGCAGTTTGAGATGACAGACCTGGGTCTATTACACTTCTTTCTAGGTCTACAGATTATTCAGTCACCTACTGGGATCTTTGTTTACCAACAGAATTATGCTCTTGACATGCTTCAGTGCTTTGATATGCTTGATTGCAAGCCTGATCCCACACCTTTTCAGTCGGGTGTTACTTTGTCTACCTCTTGCACTTCGCCTTCAGTGGATCCTACATTGTATCGGCAGTTGGTTGGAAGTTTGTTGTACCTAACACACACTCATCTTGATCTCTCCTTTGCAGTTGGTCTAGTCTCTCGGTTCTCACACGAGCCTCATGAGAGTCATTGGCAAGCTGCCAAGCACATTTTGAGATACATTTAGGGCACACTTATGTATGGTATTCATTACACATCAGGGGCTCCTCACATTGTTTGCTACACTGACTCAGATTGGGATGGTGATGTTGATGATCGGAAGTCTACTTCTAGCTTTGTCTTTTGTCTTGGCTCTGGTCCTATCACATGGTCGTGCAAGAAGCAGAATGCTCGCGCACTTTCATCTACAGAGGCTGAGTATAGAGCAATTCTGCTCTCACTCCACTGAGATTTTCCAAACCCTTGCTTCTGTCTCTTTGGTCTCTATTCAGCATCAGGTATTTGCATGCAGGTGTTCTTAGCGAGCTGTGGATTTGCATTTGTCAAATCCTACAATCTTCCATTGGTTGAAAAATACTCTCATCAATATTAATTAAAAACTTTGGATTTCTATGCAAAAATTATAGGTGGTGTTCTCAAAGGTAAATTCATCTCAACATTAGGAATTTCATCAATATTTAAATGATATGGGCTAGATGGCATAACTTCAATCGAAGATGGAATAGATGGCATACCTTGAGGTTGAGATGGGAATGATGGTGTACCTCCTTCCTCAAATGTGAGTGATGATGTACTCTGAAATTGAGATGCAATTGATGGTTTCCCTCCATATTCGCTTGTGATAGATGGTTTCGATCCATATTCACTTGTGGTAGAGGGTCTGTCTCTAACTATGGTATTCAAATATCCCTTAGTACAAAGCTTTCAAATTCATTCTCTTTGTGCCACCAATTCCATTTATATTTTTGATGGTTGAGGTTCCTCTTCAATTGGCATGTCTTCATCAATCATTTCCAATTTCTTTTTCTCACGATGTTCCCTCATGCATGTTGGTTTTTTTGCATTCTTAGTTTCTATCTCTTCTTGTGTAGGTTTAATCCTTGATCATTTTCATGGCATGATAGATAATTTTATCTATAGAATGATAAAGAGACAAATATTAGTTCCTAAAAATGAATCCATACAAATAAATGAAATATATGTCATTCAACCCTCACTAGCTTGTCAAAGTTCACATGAATTGGTTGATGGAATTCCTTAAATAAATGTGGTATCGTGGAGCTCCATGATTGCAAGAAAGAAACAAAATGGAAGCATGGACAAGGCATGTGAATTTTTTTACAAAATTTTTTTTGTAGACATGTATACAAAATGTGGAAGCATAGAGAAGCTAGTGAGCTCACTAGCTTGCCAATGCGGTAGAATTGACAAGGTAGTGGGATGTTTGAAAAAATGCCTCATAGAAATGGGGTCTCATGGTGATGTACAAGCTAGTCTATTTATATGAGGAATTTTTTCAAACAACCCACTAACTTGTCAATTCTATGACATTGAAAAGCTAGTGAGTTCACTAGCTTCTCTATGCTTCCACATTTTGCATACATGTCTACCAATACATTTTTGTCAAACAATTTGCATGCCCTTTCCATAATTCCATTTTGTGCCTTTCTTACAATCATGGAATTCCATGAGACCACATTTATTTAAGGAATTCCATAAAAAAATTCATGTGAGCATTGACAAGCTAGTGAGGGTATATGAGGAAGTTTTTCAAACAACCCACTACCTTGTCAATTCTACCACATGGGCAAGCTAGTGAGCTCACTAGCTTGTCAAAGCTCACATGATTTTTTTGATTGAATGTGTTAAAGAAATATGGTCTCATGGAATTCCATGATTGCAAGATAGGCACAAAATTGAGGAATGTACAAGGCATGTGAATTTTTTGAAAAAAATATTTTAGAAGACATGTATGCAAAATGTGGAAGCATAGACAAGCTAGTGACCTCACTAGCTTGTCAATGCAAGCTATCACATTGAAAAGCTAGTGAGATCACTAGAATGTCAAAGCTTAGATGTTTTTTTGATGGAATTCCTTAAAAAAATTTGGTATCATTGGATGCAATTATTACAAGATATGAACAATATGTATTTTTTAAGACATTACAAACTTTTAAGAAGATATAATTTTCTTGAGCATAAATTCAAATTCCATAACTTTTATCTTGACATCCTGCCTATGGAACAAGGTATCTAGGAATCAATCAAACCATTGAAAGAAAGGGGGATTGTTTGACAAAATGTTTTGGTATCCATGTATGGAAAATTTGGTAGCATAGATAAGGCAATCAGTTGTTTTAAAAATTCCTCAAAGAATGTGGTCTCATGGTGATGCATGTCACCATGAGACAACATTTCCTTAAGAAATTTTTTCAAACAATTGATTTCCTTGTATATGATGTTTTGATAAAATGTTTTGGTAGAAATTTATGGAAAATTTGGTAGCATAGACAAGGCAATCAACTATTTTAAAAAATTCCTCAAAAAAATGTGGTTTCAGGGTGATGCACAACACCATGAAACCATATTTGGTAGTATAGACAAGGAAATCAACTATTTGCAAAAATTCATTAAAGAAATGTGGTCTCATTGTGATGCACATCACCATGATACCAAATTTATTTGATTCATTTTTAAAAAAAATATATTACCTTGTCTATGTTGTTTGATACAATGCTTTGGTAGACATGCATGGAAAATTTGGTAGCATAGACAAGGAAATCAACTATTTTGGTAGAACTTTTTGACAAAATTTGTTAATGAGATATGTCCTTGTGGACTACAATGATTCTAGGATGTGAACAAAATCGATTTGTTTAAAAGGATTTATAAAATTTCAATCAAATTCAATTTCTAGGTGTAAAACCAAATTCTACTGCATTTTCCAACATCCCCCATGCCTATACCAAAATGGAAGCTTTGGAAAGGGGTATGCAAATCCATAGAAAAGGATTGAGAAATGATGTATTATATTACATACTTATAAATACTCTCATATATATATGTGTATACAAAATATGGAAGCATACACAAGGTAGGTCAATTGGTTTAACAAAATTCCTCAAAGAGATGTGGTTTAAAATGTAATTGGAAAGTGTAAATAATTGTGTAGTTTAAAATGTGCCAAGAGGGGATAAGGTTATAATGACAAAAAAAAATGATGAACATGGAATATGCATAGTAAAAACTTAAAATAATTGTATTAAGCATGTATGATAAGGGATGATAAAGAAACACAATAGAATTAAAGAAAATGTAAATAAAATGTGTACAAACTCCACATACCTAATAAAAAAAGATTTTAATGGAGGAGTTCTACCCAATTATGTATTCTTTGTTTCATCTTGCATCAAAATCCTCAACAATTTGAGTTTTTCACAAGCTTGTTTCCTTTTCAATGTTCAATTTTATATCATTCTTGAATATCTAATTACTAACAACAATAAAAATAACCAATGCATAATGTTAAATTCCTATAATTCAATAACAATTAAGAGTGCAACACTACAAAAATTTAGACAAATTGATATATCAAATTCAATATGAAATTTTTTTTATTTCCTCCTTCCTAAGCTGGAAAACCATAAAAACATGGTGGAAAGTTCATGCAAAGGTGGTAAAATGTGAAAATTTTGCATGTGCACTTCCCAAAAACATCAAAAAGCTTCTTTTTGTCAGAAAACATGCATAACCAAAAAAATATCAAAGTATGTGGGCCTAGATTACAGGTGTATTGAATTTTTAACTATTTTTAGAGAAATCCAAAATGTTCTTGTGTTACAACGCGCTCACATTATAACATGATCACATTTTGGATTTCCATACAAAATGGATATATCTCAACTTCTTCAAAATATGCTCATGTTATGAATTTTTTGATTTTTTAAAGGTTTCCTCTCTCTCTCTCTCTTGCCTTAGTCATCCATCCCTCCTTAGCCATATAGGTCTCTCACTTAACCCTAAACCCTCAACCTTGGACACTATGCCTTAAACCCTAATCCTTTAAACCCTTAATACCTCAACCCTTAAACCCTAAACCCAAATCTCTCTCTCCCTCTGTCTCTCTCCCACTCCCTCTATCTCACTCCCTCTATCTCTCTCTAGTCTATCCCTCCCACCCCATCTCTCTCTCTCTCTCTCTCTCTCTCTCTCTCTCTCTCTCTCTCTCTCTCTAATCCCTCAACCCTAATCCCTCAACCCTCAACCCTTAAATCCTAAACCCTCAACCCCTATATCCTCTACCCTATACATTGGAAGCACCTCAACCCTCGGCCCTCAACCCTCAACCCTTAACCCTCAACCCTCAACCCTCAACCCTCAATCCTCAAACCTCCACCCTAAACCCTCAACCCTCAACCCTCAACCTTAAACCCTCAACCCTATGCCCTCAATTCTCAAGTGAATACCCTATACATTGGATCCTAAACTCTCATCTATCTTTCTCCTTTCATCCTCTTCTCTCCTTCTCTCTATCTAAATTATCCCTCTATCTCTCCCTCCCTACATCCCTCCCTTTCTACCCTAATACCTCAACCCTATACCCTCAACCCTTAAAACCTTTACCATCTACCCTATTGACCCTTAAACCCTAAACACTTAAACCCTCTACCCTCTTGACCCAATACCCTAAACACTCAATCCTCCACCCATAATCCTTAAACCATTAATCCCTAAACCCTAATCCATCAACCCTCAACCCTTAAACCCTAAACCCTCAACCCTTAGTCTCTCAACCCTAATCCCTCAACCCTCAACCCTCAACCCTTAAACCCTAAACCCTCAACCCCTATACCCTATAAATTGGACCCTCAACCCTAATCCCTCAACCCTATACCCTCAACCCTCTACTCTCAACCCAATACCCTATACACTCAACCATATACCTATTGTGTAGTTTTTGCAAACACGCCCCACTAAAAGTTCGGACCCTCGTTTTCTTCTCTTTTTGGTGTCTTGGCCTTTCTATTTTGGAGTTTTGCTTTCTTGGTCATGTGCTTTGATGTTCATCCTGTCGGTCAAAGTGGCCCATTTATGATTTATATTGTCGACCTTAAAAAATGGGTACAATTCGAGTTTTTCACTATGTTCGGGAAAATTCATCCCAACCAGACTTTCCTGGTTTCCCTTTGGCATTTGGAAATGGCTCCCTTTCTACTCAAGTCTGGGGAAATCCATCATGTTCAAATTTTTCCAAAGTTCATGGCTCTGTCGGGTTTCTGTATTTTGCATTCGGTCGTCCTGTTGATCGCATTAATGGCAATTGCAAAACCTTTTGGGGAAATAATATATTGAATTTTGTGAAGTGATTTTCCATTTGAGTTTCCTTATTTACTTGTCATTTGATCTTGGAGTAGTGGAGCTTGAGGTGTGTTGCTAGATTTTTCATTTGAGGAGATTTCTGGGGCATTGCTTGTATTTAGCTCGTGCTTGGAGGTTATTTGTTGGCATCCCAGGTTTTAGTTTCTTCTATTCTCATGGTATGTGGATATGACCTCTTCCTCTTCTAGTTTTGATGCTTTTCTGTGCACTTTCCTTTCGTTCATTGCTTTGTTCTTGCTTGTGTGTGCATGCCATGTCTGGGCATTTGGGGCTTCCATGTTCTTTCAGTCCATCTGGGTGATTGTCTTGAATATCTAATTTGGGATTGTCTTTCATTGATGTTTCTGTGGCATGCTTGCCTTTACCACAAACTTCATATCCTTTTTTGCAAGTGAGTTGTGCCTGAACTTCTTTGTGCTTTCATGGCCAAGGTTTTTCAAGGTTCTTGACCTAGGGCATGGCTAATCCCTTTCAAAATGTTGAGAGGAGATTTTTAAATTATTGGTTGATCCATTGGAGGTGTAGGTTAATTCATTTTTGAGCTAAAAGATCTTGGTTTGTGTCATTTGATCTATTTTAGGTGAGGAGGAGGAAAACACAAACGTTCGAGTTTTCGTTGCCTTCACGAAATTTCACCCTTGTTGGATTTCCCTGAGTCTTCCTATTTTTCCTTCTTTCTTCATAATTTTCTATTTATCCGGACTTTTGTTTTCCTCATGGAATTCCACTTCCTTTGGATTTTCCCGGTGTCCATTGCCTAGTCATTTTTCCAAATTCATGCTTCCATGGTGAATCTGTCTCGATTCTGCTAAAATCTTCTCCATTAGGGTTTTCCTGGGTATTTTGGGCTTCCTTCATTTTCTCAGATTACTAAAATTGTTGTTGTTTCCAGGGAATTCCATCTCTGGCGGATTCCTTCGAAGTATTGTGGGAATGAAGAATCTAATTGTTACAAGAGTAATTTTCTTATTCATAATTCATTTTGATGATTAAATGAACATATACTAGGTGGTTCCAAGTTATTCCTTTATTATAATGACTAATTGAAGTGATATTGTGGGGTTTGTATGTTTATTTCATTGGATTCTGCCTAGTCCAAATTTCCACAGAATTTCTCTCTAGTCTGGATTCCATGGAGCAGGCTAAACCTCAAACTTTGAAATAATTGATGTTGTCACTTTTTATTTTTCTTGGATCTCATTATGGTTGTTTTACTTGTTTATAGGTAGGATCAAGACAATATGTTGTTGGGCATGGCAAGGGAAAGGCAACAAATCCAAGTACTGAAAGTTCTACTATCTTTGATGCTGAAAAGGTGAAAATGGACATAAAGAGTAGGATTCCTGAGAGAAAATTGACTTTCATCTGGTCAGGGATCACTGATACCAATATGGGTATATGGGATTATGAGGAGTTCAAGGCTGAAATGGTAACACAAAACCTCCCTTTGTTAGCTAGAAGAAATCTAGAGTCTGGGTTAGCACATGTGGCTAGTTTCCCCTCCACAATACAATGCTATGAGTTGGTGCTTGAATGTGCCCTCAGGGAAGAATTGTACCGATCTTTGATCTTGTGTCCATTGCTAGGACTTTTGATATACCGGATAGGTCACATTTGGTGGCCTTTGATATGGATACAACAAAGAAATATTATGAGGAGAATGTGGTTAAGTCCCAGTAGGTGATCAATTATTGGTTGGAGAAACCCAAGTCCCACTTCTCCAAGTTGCCAAAACAACTATTTAGGCTTAAGTTCAAAAAGGAATACTATAATGTTATCACTCTCCTTAGTAGGTTGGTAGGGCTAAAGAGTGCAGGGGTTCTTGAAAGCTGGATGTTTAATGTCATTGCTCGGATGGAACAGGGTATAGATTACCACTGGGTAGGTTCCATAAGTGCAGTAATCCATGAATAGATGTGCAATGTCTTACAGATGAAGAATTTCACCATGAATTCATACCTGGTGTATGCATTGGAAAGAGTCCACCCATACAAGGGGTTGAGCACTAGAGGTGTATTCAAACATGATGCAATCTATGAGGTGTATCCATAACTGCACTTGTTAGCCACAAAAGAGAAAATGATGCTTTTAGAATGTACATTACCAGGTTGCTGCAAGGTGCAGAGCATGTGAGAATTTCGAACAAGGCAAGGGAGTTGATAGGGAGGTATGGGGCATGGTTCATCCAGTTCCCCACTTTCTCCTATGTTAGGATTGATGGTTTTCAAAGGGCTCCTTATATACTCCCAAGGTACCCAACTGATCACATCATACTATTAGAGGTAACCAGGTAGATTTGTGACTTTGATGTAATTGTGAAGGGGGATAAACATAAAACAGTGTTTGGGAATGATTTCCCCTTGAAGATAGGGACAAATGAGGTATGCCCTTCCATCCAGTCTACTCATGCTTTAGAAGAGGAGATGAGTACTTTTGGTCTCTCTTTCCATTCTAAGAGAGCAAGGTTTGATATTATTGGTGAGGCACAAAAGAAGGCCAACAGGGAGTACAACCACAAAGATAACATTGAGGATTATTGGGCTAACCTAAGTGATGAATTTGATGTGAGGAAGAAGAAATTATCCAGTCTACTAGTTGACTTAGTGGGGTTGTACAAAATTAAGGCCATTCCTGACCAGGTGGAGGAGGATGGAAATCTGATTCAGGGTCATATCTTTGAGGTTGTGAAAGACAAACTAGTTGGAGAGATTGACTAGTTGGAAGAAGAGAAGATAGAGTTGGAGAAAATTATGACTCCGATGATAAAGTATACTAAAATGTGGCTGAAGAACAAGATATTAGAGCTATAAAGTGAAGGTGTCCAATGCACCTATGATTTGATGGGAGACTTGGAGTCTCATTCTTCTTCCGAGGAATAACATGAACAATATCCTAAGGATAAATCTAAGGTGGACTCTCCCTTCAATATTAAAGTTAGAGATGTTCAAACGAAGGAGGTAGCATATGTGAGTAAGAAAATAAATCCTACTGCCAAAAAGAGAAGGCATGTTTCAAGAAAGCAGGTTGAGAAAGATAAGGAGGAGAAGGAAGATGTCGTTGGTCCTTTTCTCAAAAGAAGAAGACTTGTGAGAATGTTACAAAAGGAGAAGGAAACTTCCAAGTCAAAAAAGGAAGTCGAGACACTTGTGGTGGAGATAGAAAGTTCAGGGGAAAGAACACAGGTATATATGAGGAGGTCAAGGACTCCTTCCCCAAAGGATGCTACAACGAAGGATGATGTTCTTATGACCACTCCTATCATTGAGTAGGAGAGCATTCCTCTTCCTCAAGATACTGGAAATATGCAAGAAGAGCCAAGCAAGGATGAAGATCCTAAAGACTTGGGTGAAGAAGAATTTCAGGCAGGAGACCTCTTCAATGTTGAGGCACAAATTGATAAGGTAATCCAATTTCCCTTGGTGGCCTATGTAGATTCACCTGCATAAGAGAAATTGAACAAAGCCCCTCAACAAGAGGAGATACCAGCTAAGATCCCTTCACCGATACATGTTGAAAAGGAGCAGTCATTAAACAAGGAGGATCCAATCAAGGAGATCCCTAATGTGCCTAGTATTTAGAAGGATGTACCTAGTGTCTAGTAGGAGTGGGATAAACAAGATAAGGTTCCAACCATATCCACTGTTCGAAGTTGGTTGGATAGAGAGTTAAAGAGTAAATTGGTGATAGTGGAAGATGCTCCTCCTAATTGGGATGACCTAATGGCCAACATTGAAATGGGTAAAACCAAGAAGAAGGCTAGGGTTGTGTCTAGGATTGAGAGAGATGGATCAGGCAACAAGATGGCTCACATTTCTACCCCTGCTCCAGAAAAAGATAGAGATAATGTGACTACAAAGGATTATCATGTGCAGACTATTGACTTAGGGCATGCTTCTATGGAGAGGGAAATTGAGGAATATGAAGGATCTAGTGTTGTAATTTTGGGAATATTGAAGAAAGAGGTACAAACCAAGCATGAGTTAGAAAGAGAGAATGAAAAATTAAAGAATTACTTGTAGGAGTTGATAAAACCCTTGCAGTCTATTGGCTCTTCCTCCTCTATTGTAGGTTTATTTCCCCAGGAAAAAATCTCTGAACTAGAAAGAATGAAAGGCACTACATATGCCATGGTTGGTTGGTTGTAGGGAGTCCAGATCAAAGGGGATGGTGCTATCAAGGATATCTTGTCAACTATAGGGGATGCTATGAGGTCAGTGGACTAGATGAAGACTATGCTGGCTCAAGACAAAGAGGACATTGATCTCCTGTTGCAGAAAGTAAAAAAAATCATGGAGTTTACTGAGGATAAACTGGTGAAGAGTGGTATTCTTCCATTTCCAAGGGTTTCTGAGCCTTGGGAATGGTTTGAGATCTTGCAGATGAGGCAAAGGGCCTTGAAGAAGATTCACAAACAAGGAAGGTAGATTGAGGACATTTTGACTAGCACTCATGATAAGTGCATCTCATTCTTTGAAATTATGACAGGGTGGAAGAAGTTTGTTGCAAATCATTTCAATTTGGAACAACTTAGGAAATGGTGGACATATGTCTATTCTCCAGTTAGTGATGGTCTAGTCATTGAGCATCAGCTAGATGATGTTGTAACCAACATTACATGTATTGATAGGTATTTGTCAAATAGGGCTGATTGGGATGGCATAGCAAGGTAGGCAAGAGATGACATTAAGTCTCTTGAAATAAGAGTTAGGGTTTTGCTTGTGCCACCTATTAGTTAATTGGATATAGTGTTGTTGGCAGTGCATGTTGGAGATGATCGAGCTAAAGACAAGGACAGGAAGTAGTTATATAGGTCTACATCAAATTTTGTGCTTCCCATTATCTACATGCATTGGGCCAACTTTTTGGGACCATAGGCCGACTTGGATGAAATTGGTGCAAATTGTACACTTTATGTTGTATTTGAATATATTTTGCGGCCAACCTCTTGTGTGACATTTCTTTTGTAAAATTCTTAAGTAGGCTAACCAATCTTGGGGGATTCTCTATAAATTGGGCATGTTGCCTCATTTTTTTAGGGATAGAAACAATAGTTAGAGAGACAAGTGATGTAGAATAGACATAGGATATAGATTTGAGAAAATTAGGGTTTACCTTCAAGCAAGTATTGTAATAGGAGGCTGGAGTTGTTGCCATTTTGGGTGATCTAATATTAGAAAGGATATTGTGATTTGATATCTCTCTTGCATCAATTTTTATTTGGCATGGTTCTAGTTGTTCTATCTTTAAAATTGCTTAAGTTATGTGTTAGATAGTTTTGTGATGCTTAGGGTTTCATGTTTGGAATGTTTGCAATGATATCTAGTCCATACTTTTTGTAGTTAGTTGATTGTTAGATGCTTTGAAAAGTTAGCTTAGACTTAAAATTGTGCTTAGTTCACTTATGAATGTTTGCTCATTTTAGTTGCAATAGCATTGTCTTGAATGAATGTTTATGATTTGAAAATCTTTAAATAGCTCGGGTCTTAGAATTATCTCTGAAACCTTTATATTTTTTTATTTTCTTTATTATCTGAGTTCAATTGAGGATTTCAAGTATCAATTCATTATTTAGATCTGATAAATTCAAAGTCCAGTATTTTCTTGTAGTAAGGTCCCTTTGTGATTACCAGCATTTTCACATTTTCTCTGGGTTGTTTTGTTGCATTATCAAGACCTGACATTAGAGACCTTGGGTTTATCTCTTTTCCCATAGAGATTTACCTTTCAAGAGAGATAGGATATAATATTATGTTTAAGTTTTTTTGTGCAAAAAACACCATTAACATATTGAAGGAGGACCTTGAATAAGCAAGCTAGAGCATTAAATTCTAAATTCCATTTCTTCTGAAAGGCTTAGAAAAAGAACTAGATCTACTCTAGGAGAAGAGGAATTTCAAGAATCATAGGCCCCTACTAGGTCAAGAAGGGCCAGGAGAGGGGAGGAATCATCATCTGCTCACCTGTTTCCATCATCTCTATTATCCTCATCTTCATCTGATTCTAAGGGAATTCCTATTCCACAACCACAACTGATTATAAATCAGCCATTACCACCCCCACCTCCACCAATGGCTTTCCTTTCCAACAAACCATCTCCATTGATCTTCAATAATTACAATGTCATGCCAAAGAACCCTGAGAATTTTTTCTCTAAGTTCCATACTCATGACCCCAATAGGATAGCAGAAGAGAATATTAGGATTTTCTAGACTTGTCTGAGGGATAGAGGAATAAACCATGAGGATGTGGCATGTAGAATTTTCCCTTAGTCCCTTGGAGAAGAGGCATTTTATTGGTATAATCACTTACCTATTGCTTCCATCCATAATTGGACTGAACTAGAGATTGCATTTTTGCAGAAGTTTAAGATTCCCATTAGTGCCAATGAGCTATACCTGTAGTTTACTGGAGTGAAAAGGGATATTAATGAGCTAATAGGGTTATTAAATAATAGGTTTCACCAAGCTTACACTAAACTCCAGACACCTTATGCTGGAAATGAAGACACTACCCTAGAATTTTACCTTGGAGCCTTGGATAGCCTTACAACCACTTTCCTTAAACAGAGGACCAACCCCCCAACTAATTTTCTCACTACATATGCAGAAGCTGTGAAGGTCAACATAGATTTGAGGCAACATTTATTAGGACATTTGCCATCCTTAGGACTTGCTGGTCACCTTGGACAAGTTCAAGCTCTCAATTAGGCTTTGACTAGTCATGCACCTCTAATGAATCTGATACCCTCATTGCCTTTGGTCCCTCATCTAGGTCATCCATTAAGTGAAGCTCAGCCTATGACATCTTATCCTCAATAAAGGGCTAATCAACCTCTTCATCAGCAATAGGCTGGTTTTCCTACATATTTGCAAAATTATGAAGTTTTAAATTAGACTGTTGGTTCTAGAGGAATACCTAGATACCCTCCTTGTAATGTAAATTCAGCACCACCTAATGGCCTAGATAAGGAGCAGCTGGATGAGTTATCTGAGCATGTGAAAAAATAAATATGGAGGTAACTTATTTGACAAATTAGAATAGCCAACTTCATTTTTCTCAAAAGAACATACAATCTAACTATGGTAGGGAGAGTAGGAACTTTGAAAGAGGGTAGTATTTTGATAGAAATCAAAATTATGACAGAGGGCAAGGCTCCAACCAAAATTTTGATAGAAGACAAGGCTCTAGCCATAATTTTGATAGAAATCAACAAGGTGGACAAGGATTTTAAAGAGGGCAACCACCTAGGTAGAATAGATCATGGAATAATAGACCTAATAATGGAGGGATTCCTACTCCATTATATCAACCCTCTACTCAGGAAAAGCCTCCAAATGGTGTATACTTGGCAAAGGTAGCTTTGTTTGTTTGGTGCAGACTCCATAAGACAAGTCAGCATTCTGAGTTGGATTGCACTGAGTTTCAGACTGTTGCTTCCATTTTTCATTATGAAGTTAAGAAAAATTCTAGTAGTCAAGAAATTGTGCCCTCAAATCCCTGTGATTCTCCAGTGCTGGTACTCAATCATGCACCATTTCCAAAAGGTGAGGAAAATGAACTAGAAGAGGAGTCTAGTGACTTGGAGAATGAGGTAGAACAGGTGTTAAATGAGGATGAGATATCCTAGCTGTTTATTGAAGAAAATGAGAATGATAATGTCCCTTTTGATGAGGAGGAATTTAGTGTTGAATAAGTTCAAATGTTTCAACAACCAGAAAAGAAATATGATTTGAGAAATAGACCTAACAAGAGTCCATAGATTGGAGGTCTTTTCACTACTTCTATCACTCCTAACAATTTTACTACTCTACCGGATCCACAAGCTAGTAATAATCCACCTTAACCTCATGTACCAACATAATACTTGTCAAAGGGAAACAATGCTGAAGTTTCAAAAGACAGGCAGGCTAGTGGCCACAAGGAAACCCATGCTAATTTGAATGTGGAGCAATTGGGTGAGTATGTGACTGAATAATTCAAGAAAGTAAAGGTAATGATTTCTTCTTTTGAATTATTAAGATTTCATGCTATTAGGAATGTAGTTCTAGGGTCGTTCAACCCACATATAGTACCGCAAGGGGTAACCGCCAATGAGGCTGTTACCAATTCTTCTAATTCACAAGCACCCAAAAGCCAAGTTCCACCTATAGATAAAGGGAGAGATAAAGATAAGGGTCAAGTTGCACAAGCTGAAACTTAGTTGATTTTGTTTCAAGGCAATATGGAAACCCCTCCTCTCCTAATCTCTATTCATATCTTTGGAAAGAATCTGCATAATTGTCTTCTAGATTTAGGAGCATCTACAAATGTTATGCCTTTTTCTGTTTGCAAAGCATTGGGCATTACCCCTATAGATTCTCAAAATAAGGTCACTCAAGTAGACAAAACAAAGGTAGGTGTAGTGGGAGAATTGAATATAATCCCTATGCAGTTGGCATCCGATCCTAGGGTGCAACAAGTGATCAACATTCAGGTTGCTAACATTCTTGATACTTATGGATTGATTTTAGGTTGGGATTTCACCAAGGCATTGAATGGATATACATATAAAGACCATTCACACATGTGGCTACCATGCAAAGGAGTTCCAAATCAGATTAGAGTTGAAAGAGAACCCCAAATGAATTGTGTAATCATTGAATACAAGAATATTTCCAATGAAGTGTTGGTATCTAAAGTTAGCATGGGAAATTATGTATTGGTTGTAGGAGCTTAAGAAGATGAGGATATCTTTATATTGCAAGACCCCTTAGAATAATTCGTATTAGAGGTCAATGATTCTAGACCACTGATTACACAAACAGATGAAACCAATAATCAAGAAAATGAACAACTTAGTTTACTGGATAAATTTAAAGAATTCATCTAGAGGTGTATGGAAAATCATATACTATTGGGAGGAAGGATGAATTTTGAAGAACTATTGCTTCCCAATTTGGGTAGAGTCCATGATGCTCCTCACTCTGAACTAGAATGTGACTTGTGTCAAACTATTGTGGAAAAGATACAAAAATGCATTAATCCAATCCCAACTATTGGACTTGATGTACACATGGAGTTAGATAATTATGAGGGTGAGAGCCCAATGCCTCCCGAGAAGCCCCCTATTACTAGAAAAGTAAAGGATAAATTAAGGACACTAGAGCATGATGGTTGTTGGACATTAAGATTTGATGATTCTAAATCTAAGCAGAGTGTTGGAGAAGGATTTGAGTTGATCAGTCCTAAAGGTAAGAATTGTTTTTCTGCTCAGATTCCAATTCCAACACACTAATAATGTTGTTGAATATGAAGCTTTGATCCATGGCTTGTTAATGGCATCAAGGAATAAAGTTAAGATATTATAGGTCTTTGGGGACTCTGAATTAGTAGTCAAACAAGTAAGGAAACAATATTCATGTCGTGACAAGAGAATGACTAATTATAGGCATAGAGTGTGGGATCTCATCAAGGAATTTGATGCTTTCAATATCCAGTTGATCCCTCATAGCAAGAATCAGGTTTCTGACTCTCTAGCACAAGTTGTTAGCACCTTGAAATCTTTATCAATTTCAAGATAGAAGAGGTTTATAGTTTAGTTCACTCCAGTACCTTCAGTGCCTAATAACATTACTAATTTCCAGGTATTTGAAGATGATAAGCATATTTTGGATTTTATCACAAGTTGTGATGTGTTTTCCCAAGAAGCATAAATAGAATTGGGAGGATTCATTAACCTAAAGACTAACACTATTGCAAGAGGAATGGTACAACTTGAACGAATCTTTGATTTGGATAAGATAAGAGATTAGGAACAACAAGTTAAAAGGGAATCTCTCAGTAGCTAGTGTGAAACATATAATATGGGGACATCAGATGACATGAAGAATGTTTTTATTGGTAAGGTGTGCAGTCCTAAGGAAAGGAAAGGGATTATTGATGCATTGCACACATATCATGATGTGATAGCCTTGAGTTATGAATATTTGAAAATATATGATACGTCAATCATTACACACATTATTCATTTGAAGACAAATGTCAAACCATTTAGACAGAGATAGAGGCCAATCAATGCTCTGTTAGAACCCATTATTCAGAAGGAAGTGTAGAAGTTACTTTCAACACGAATTATATTTCTAGTAAGACATTCAACTTGGGTTGCGAATATGGTTCTAGTAAGGAAAAAGAATGGAGAAATCAGATTGTGTGTGGATTTTAGGAATCTAAATAGAGCATCAAAAAAGGATAACTATCCAGTTCCGTCACTGGATGTGTAACATTAGAATAAATCTATGATAAGATCTGCAACTAGAATGAACAATTGTTAATCCTAATATAAATCAAAACTAATCTAAAATCAAACAATAAAGAACGAATATGAAAACATGATAAAAACTAAACAAACTAAATTGATCTCACCGAATATGCATTCATTCCTTCAAATTATCTCCATTTCTCTTCTCCATTTTGCCTTTTTAGTATTCTTGCCCTCAGATTTATGTGTTTGAATGCAAGTATAGCTTTGTCGAGTGTCTAAGCAAAATATCGAAGAATAGTTTCTCTTCTCAGAAGTGTATGATTTCGGGAGAGGAGGAATAATGATAATGACAGGCCATTTTATAGATTGTGTGTTTTCGAACGATCGACTCAGATTGAAAGAGAGATCGATGGACGAGATTGATGAATTCCATGCGATGTGAGTTATGTGTCAGATAGAAGGTAAGTTAGAATGTGAGTTAGAACATGAGTTTAGGAAAGATTGAAAATAGAACAAGATCTTAATCTTCAGTTAAGAATCTTTGAAAATAGAAGAAATAGACTTTGAATGTCAAAGACAAAGTTAGAAATTGAAGAATAATGCATTCAAATACAAACTTGAGTTAATTAATTAAATAAAGATATTTAATTAATAAAAGAACTCATGCATATGAATTAGAACTAGTTAATCAACTAGTTGTGATGGAGAGTCTTCTCGCAGAGATAAACTGGTGTTGAATTCAGAGATAACTAGAGAACTAAAAATAGATCTCGAGTCAGAAGGTGAGTGGACGATTAGATAACTAGTTGATAGAGGAATGTGACATAAATAATTAAATATGAATTAAATGTTAATTTAATTCAACATTTGAAAATAAGAGACTTTAATTAAATAAATAAAGATAATTTATTTAATTGACTTTTGAAAAGGGTGGAATTGAATAATTAAATAGTAAATATTTAATTATAGTTAAAGGGGGTTAAATGAATAATTAAATAAAGATATTTAATTATAGTTGAAATATGACCAAGGGGGTAATTAAATAATAAATTATTTAATTGACAGAATGGAAGAATAAATTAGTTAGGGACATAATTAAACAAATATGATTTATTTAATTAACCAAGTTGAATAAAGATTAATAATGAATTAATTAAAAAGGGTATTTAATTAATAGAGAAAATATATGTTAGAAAGGGTAATTAAATAATAAACATTTATTTAATCATGACCATGGACTATAGAAAATTATGTCGAATGTGTACTCGCAAGCCTAGACCAATTTTCGGTATCTACAGGATGAAGTAATTCATATAGTTAATGGATGTCAGATGATGTCTTTCTTGGATGGGTTTTCTAGGTAAAATCAAGTTATGGTGCAATATGAGGATTGGCACAAGACTTCCTTCACTACAAAATGGGGAACTTTTTCTTATAAAAGGATGCCATTTGGATTGATCAATGTTGGAGCTACATTCCAAAGAGCTATGGACACTTACTTTAAAGATATAATTGGTAAGTGCATCATTACTTATATGGATGACTTGATATTTTTTCTAAGAAATGAGGTGATTAGATAATAGATTTATGCAAAGTATTCCAAAGGTGCAAAGAGTTTGGTATTTCACTTAATCCTAGGAAGTGCATTTTTGGAGTCACAAAAGGAAAATTGTTGGGACATATAATATCAGAATAGGGTATTGCAATTGATCCTGAATGAATATAGGCTATCCTAAAGATACAACCTCCTGCAAGTAAGAAAGAGATGAAGTCATTCTTTGGTAAGATTAACTTTGTTAGAAAATTTATCACTAGATTTGTAGAGATAGTGAGACCATTGAATGCTATGTTGAAATAGGAAGAAAAATTAGAGTGGAATGCAGAAGCTAAGGAGGAATTTACAAAAATTGAGAAAGCTATTATTGAGGCTCTAGTATTGGTGAGTCTAGATTATGCTAAACCTTTTTACATATATTCATTCACTTCTGATCACTCCTGTGCTGGAATGCTAACCCAAAAGTCTGATCAAGGTGATGAGAATCCTATACCCTTCATGATTACCCCTTTAAAGGATGCAAAATTAAGGTATCACAATGTTGAGAAGTAGGCCTATGCTTTGGTCAGAGTAGTAAAAAATTTTAGGCACTATATTTTGAGGAATAAGGTTTTTGCCATAGTGCCTAATCCTACAGTAAATCTATTGTTAATGTGGAATGATTTGGGTGAACAAAGAGCCAAATGGGTAACTATGTTGCAGGAATATGATATGGAGATTCAACCCATGAAATTAGTAAGAGGATAGGGACTCACAAAGTCAATGGCTAAGACAGGTCTTGATCTCACAACTCAACACTATTATCTTTAGGAGGTATCTCCAGGAGATTGGTATGATGAAATCATTTTTTATTTACTGAATCAACAATGTCCTGATCACCTTAGTATAGTTCAGAGGCAAGATTTGCACCTAAAGAGTGGAAGTTTTATGATGAAAGGAGATATTTTATACAAAAGAAATCATGAGGGTGTATATCTGAGATGTTTGGGAAAGGAAGAGACTGCTAGAGTGATGATTGAATTTCATGAGAAATATGGCACAGGCCATAGTTCTGCATCATCCATTGTAAATCAGATCTTGAGGGTAGGTTATTATTGGCCTACTTTATTCAAAGATGCACACCAACATGTGAGGACTTGCCACATATTCCAAACTACAACAAGTAAGGAAAAACATGTAGCTCTTCCACTTCAGTCGGCCATAGAGGTAAAACCATTCGCCTAGTGGGGAATGGATTTCATAGGTCCAATTAATCCTCCACCTTTCGTGGGTCATAGGTATATTCTTACTATAACTGATTATTTTACTTGATGGACAAAGACTCTTTTTTATAAACAATGTACTTTAGATGTGGTGATCAATTTTATTGAGTCAGGTATCATCAATTATTTTGGTTGTCCATTGTCTTTAGTTTGTGATAATGGTCTTGCATTTGCATCGCTGAAATTTTATAATTGGGCATTTGACCATGGGATTGTTATTAAATTCTCATCCAATTACTACCCTTAGGGTAATGGTCTAGCTAAGTCTTCCAATAAGAACCTATTGACAATTATCTTTAAATTGCTAGAACAAAATCCTAAGGATTGGCACACCCAGCTTCAATTTTCTCTCTTGGCGAACCATACTAGACATAAGGCATCCATAAGGACCTCTCCTTATCACTTAGTGTATGGTTTGGAACCTATGTTTCCTATCCAATTGAAGATCCCTACTCTAAAATTTATTAATGAATACTACAATGAGGAAGATAAACGTGAAGCTCATTTGGCTGAGCTATTACACCTTGAAGACAAAAGAGATGAAGCCCTAGAAAACTTTGCTAAACATCAAGGTGTAGTGAAGAGATGGTCTAATAGGAGATCCAAGGTGAAAGCCTTTCGAATATTTGACTTGGTTCTCTACTAGGATAAAGCCCATGACCATAAGGGAGAGCATGGTAAATTTGATAAACTCTAGCTTGATCCTTACAAAATTCCAGAAATTCTAGGAGATAATTATTTTCATCTGAAGACCTCATTGGTGAGGATATCCCACTGCCTTTCAATGGGTAACATCTGAAGCATTACTTTCAACCTTGAGCTATTTGAGGCTCATCCTGTACATAGCTAGAGTAGGTTTTCTTTCTGCTTCGCTTTGCTTTTCTTATTTTCTTTGGTTAGTGTAGGTTTGCCTTGGTCCATTTTTCTTTCTTTTTGGTCTTTGCTTTTGGTTTCTTTCTTTCTTGGGGTTGTTGCATCTGTATAATGGGCTATTTTCTTGGGGGTGTTCTGGAAATTTCTTTTACAAAATCTAATCACTTTTTCAGAGGTAAGTAGTGGAATTACTTTGTCTACTATCCCTTGTGCTTAGAATTAGAGTCACTTGTTTTGGATAAACTTTGGAATATATTTGGGTCTCACACCTTCACATTAAAATAAAAGATTATTGAATTGCATAGGGTTCCTATGTAATTTGGCCTAGTGAAAAATCTTATATTTTTCTTTAGTGCCACTCTGTCCCTCATCCCTGAGTGTCAGTTTTGTTACTTACAAGGTGAAAGAAAGGTTCTATTAAATGTTTGAAAAAGAAAAGAGAAAAGAGAAAAGAGAAAAGGGAAATATTGAAAATAAAAAAAATAAACCTTTGCCTTATCAGGGGTATCCTAGTATTTCTACTGGGCTATAGACACCTAGCTGGAAGTAGAGCTATGCTTGGGAGGATCACAATGATAACCTCATCAGGGCTATGGACGCTTGACTGGTAGTGAGGCTCTATCCAGGTTGCTTTTGAAGTTAGAACTTTTATGTAGCCTGGTCAGATTTTCTTTGGCTCCCATTGCACCTAAGGAATAGGAAATAAATACAAAATACACACACTTGGACCCTAGTATAGGAAAAATTCTTCTTGCTTGTGGTTTCAAAAAATTCATCCATAGTGTCTTGATGAAAGGATTGAAACCAAAGATTCTGGGTTTGTGACTCTATTTTGTTCTTGAAATGCTCTAGAGAATTTCTCCAGCAGAGTCACCATTTGTTGTGTAGGTTTTGCACACACGCCCCACTGAAAGTTGGGACCCTCATTTTCTTTGCTTTTTGGTGTCTTGGCCTTTCTATTTTGTAATTTTGTTTGCTTGGGCATGTGCTTTGATGTTCATCCTACTGATCAAAGTGGCACATTTATGATTTATATTATTGACCTTAAGTTTTGGGTACAATTCGGATTTTTCTCTATGTTCGGGATAATCCGCCCTGACCAGAATTTCTCGATTTCCCTTTAGCATTTGGAAATGGCTGCCTTTTTGCTCAAGTCTAGGGAAATTCATGACGTCCATATTTTTCTGAAGTCCGTGGCTCTATCGGATTTCTGGATTTTGCATTCTATCATCTTTTTTATCGCATTAATGGCGATTGTGAAACCTTCTGGGGCAATGATATATTGAATTTTGTGAAGTCATTTTCCATTTGAGTTTTCTTATTTAATTGTCATTTGAGATTGGAGTGCTAGAGCTTGAGGTGTGTTACTATATTTTGCATTTGAGGAGATTTCGAGTGCTGCATTCGGATTTTTGGGGCATTGCTTGTATTCAGCTCGTGCTTGGAGGTTGTTTATTGGCATCCCAAGTTTCAATTTCTTCTATTCTCATGGTATGTGGATATTCCCTCTTTCTCTTTTGGTTTTGATTCTTTTTTGTCCACTTTCATGCCATTTAATGCTTCGTTCTTGTTTGTGTGTGCACGCCATGTCTGGGCGTTTGGGGTTTTCGTGTTTTGCCAGTTCATCCTGGTGATTGTCTTGAATATCTACTTTGGGATCATCTTTCATTGTTGTTTTATGAGCTTGCTTGTCTTTACCACAAACTTTGTATCCTTTTTTGCAAGTGAGTTATGCCTAAACTTCTTTGTGCTTTCATGGCGGAGGTTTTCAGGGTTCTTGACCTAGGGCATGGCCAATCCCTTTCAAAATGTTGAGAGGAGAGTTTTAAATTCTTGGTTGATCCATTGGAGGTGTAGGTTAAGTCATTGTCAAGGTGCAAGCTATTGGCCCATGTCATTTGATCTATTTTAGGTGAGGACGAGGAAAACACAGACATTCGGGTTTTCGTTCCCTTTGTGGAATTCAGCCCTTGCTGGATTTCCCTGAGTCTTCCTATTTTTCCTTCTTTCTTCATAATTTTCTATTTATCCAGACTTTTGTTTGGCTCATGGAGTTTCGCTTCCTCCAAATTTCTCAGTGTCTATTACCTGACCATTTTTCCAAATTCATGGTTCCATAGTGAATATGTCTTGATTCTGCTAAAATTGTCTTCATTGGGATTTTACATGGTATTCTAGGCTTCATTTTATCGGGTATTCTAGGCTTCCGTCATTTTCCTGGATTACTGAAATCATTGTTGTTTTCAAGGAATTTCGTCTCTAGCAGATTCCTTTGAAGTATTGTGGGAATGACAAATTTGATTGTTACAAGAGAAAATTTCTTATTGATAATGAATTTTGATGATTAAATGAAATTATGCTAAGTGGTTCCAAGTTATTCCTTTATTGTACTAAATGATTGAAGTGATATTGTGGGGTTTGTATGTTTATTTTGTTGGATTCTGCCTGGTCCAGATTTCCCCAGAATTCCTCTCCAGTCTGGATTCCGCGGAGGAGGCTAAACCCCGAACTTTGAAATAATTGATGTTGACACTTGTTGTTTTTCTTGGATCTCATTGTGGTTTTTTTACTTGTTTGCAGGTAGGATTAGGAAAAAATGTTGTTGGGCATGGCAAGGGAAAGGCAACAGATCTAAGTGCTCAAATTTTTGCTATATCTGATGCAAAAAAGATGAAAATGGACATAAAGAGTAGGATTCCTGAGAGTAGATTGACTTTCTCCTGATCAGGGATCACTGATACTAATGTGGGTATGTGGGATTATGAGGAGTTCAAGGCTGAAATAGTAGCACATAACCTCCCTTTGTTGGCTAGAATAACTCTAGAGTCTGGGTTAGTACATGTGGCTAGTTTCCCCTCCACAGTACAATGCTATGAGTTGGTGCTTGAATGTGCCAGAAACTAGGACAAGGGAACATAAATGATAGTTGGCCCTCAGGGAAGAATTGTACCGATCTTTGATCTTGTGTCCATTGCTAGGACTTTTGATATACCGGATAGGTCACATTTGGTGGCCTTTGATATGGATACAACAAAGAAATATTATGAGGAGAATGTGGTTAAGTCCCAGTAGGTGATCAATTATTGGTTGGAGAAACCCAAGTCCCACTTCTCCAAGTTGCCAAAACAACTATTTAGGCTTAAGTTCAAAAAGGAATACTATAATGTTATCACTCTCCTTAGTAGGTTGGTAGGGCTAAAGAGTGCAGGGGTTCTTGAAAGTTAGATGTTTAATGTCATTGCTCGGATGGAACAGGGTATAGATTACCATTGGGAAGGTGCCATAAGTGTAGTAATCCATGAACAGATGTGGAATGTCTTGCAGACCAATACTTTCACTATGACTTCCTACTTGGTGTATGCATTGGCAAGATTCCACCCATACAAGGGGTTGAGCACTAGAGGTGTATTCAGACAAGATGCAATCTATGAGGTGTATCCACAACTACACTTAGCAAGAGGTAGCTACAAAATAACAAATGATGCTTTTACAATGTACATTACTAGGTTGCTGCAGGGTGCAGAGCATGTGAGAATTTTGGACAAGTCCAAGGAATTGATAAGGAGGTATGGGGCGTGGTTCATCCAGTTCCCCACTTTATCCTATGTTAGGATTGATGGCTGTCAAAGGGCTCCTTACAAACTCCCAAGGTACCCAACTAATCAAATCATACTATTGGAGGTCACTAGGGAGATTTGTGACTTTGATGTGACTGTGAAGGGGGATAAACATAAATTAGGGTTTGGGAATTATTTCTCCTTGAAGATAGTGTCAAATGAGGTCTACTCATCCATCCACTCTGCTCATGCTTCTCAAGAGGATATATGTACTTTTGGTCTCTCTTTCCATTCTAAGAGAGCAAGGTTTGATATTACTAGTGAGGCACAAAAGAAGGCCAAAAGGGAGTACATCCACTAAGATAACATTGAAGATTATGGGGCTAACCTAGGTGATGAATTTGATGTAAGGAAGAATAAATTCTCTAGGCTGCTAGTTGACTTAGTGAGGTTTTACAAAATAAAGGCCATTCCTGACCAAGTGGAGGAGGATAGAAATTTGATTAAGGGTCATATCCTCGAGGCTGTGAAAGACAAACCAGTTTGAGAGATTGACTGGTTGGAAGAAGAGAAGACAAATCTGGAGCAAATTATGACTTCGGTGATAAATTATACTAAAATGTGGCTGAAGCACAAGATATTAGAGCTAGAAAGTGAAGGTGTCCGATGCACGTATGATTTGATGGGAGAATTTCAGTCTCATTCTTCTTCTGAGGAATCACATGAATAGGATCCTAAGGGTAAAACTAAGGTGGAATCTCCCTTTAAGATTAAGTTTTAGAGATGTTCAAATTGAGGAGGTAGCATATGTGAGTAAGCAAAGAAAGCCTATTGCCAAAAAAAGAAGGCAGGTTTCAAGAAAGGAAGCTGAGAAAGATAAGGAGGAGAAGGAAGATGTTGTTGCTCCTTTTCTCAAAAGAAGAAGACTTGTGAGAATGTCCCAAAAGGAGAAGGAAACTTCCAAGTTAGAAAAGGAAGTCGAGACACCTATGGTGGATATAGAAAGTTTAGGGGAAAGGACACATGTATATATGAGGAGGTCAAGGACTCCTTCCCCAAAGGATGCTACAATGAAGGAGGATGTTCCTATGACTACTCCTATCATTGAGCAAGAGAGCATTCCCCTTCCTCAAGATACTAGCAATCTGCAATAAGAGCCAAGGAAGGATGAAGATCCTACAGACTTGGGTGAAGAAGAATTTTAGACAAGAGACCTCTACAATGTTGAGGCACAAATTGATAAGGTAATCCAGTCTCCTTTGGTGGCCTATGCAGACTCACTTGTAGAAGATAAATTGAACAAATCCCCTCAACAAGAGGAGCTACTAGCTAAGATCCCTTCACCAGTACAAGTTGAAGAGGAGCAGTCTTTAAACAAGGAGGATCCAATCAAGGAGATCCCTAATGTGCCTAGTATTAAGAAGGATGCACCTAGTGTCCAACAAGAGTAGGATAAACAGGATAAGGTTCCAACCAAATCAATTATTCCAGGTTGGCTGGATAGAGAGTTAAAGAGTAAATTGGTGATAGTGGAAGATGCTCCTCCCAATTGGGGTGACCTAATGGCCAACATTGAAAAGGGGAAAACCAAGAAGAAGGCTAGGGTTGTGTACAAGATTGAGAGAGATCGATTAGGAAATAGGGTGGCTCACATTTCTACCCCTGCTCTAGACA
Organism: Sequoiadendron giganteum; assembly: GCA_007115665.2. Lineage (NCBI taxonomy): Eukaryota > Viridiplantae > Streptophyta > Pinopsida > Cupressales > Cupressaceae > Sequoiadendron > Sequoiadendron giganteum. The sequence goes on from CM021101.1 coordinate 237,898,990, forward strand.
AAGATAGAGATAATTTGACTACAAAGGATTATCATGTGCAAACTATTGACTTAGGGAATGCTTCTATGGAGTAGGACATTGATGAATATGAAGGCTCTAGTGTTGTCATTGTGGGTAGATTGAAGAAAGAGGTACAAACCATGCATGAGTTGGAAATAGAGAATGATAACTTAAAGAAGTACTTGTAGGAGTTGATGAAACCCTTGCAGTCTATTGGCTCTTCCTCCTCTGCTGCAGGTTTCTTGCCCCAGGAAACAATCTCCAAACTGGAAAGAATGAAAGGCACTACATATGCCATGGTTGGTTGGTTGCAGGGATTCCATACCAAATGGGATGGTTCCATAAAGGATATCTTGTCAAATATAGGGGATGCTATGAGGTCATTGGACTGGCTAAAGACTATTCTGGCTCAAGACAAAGAGGACATTGATTTCCTATTGCAGAAAGTAAAAATAATCATGGAGTTTATTGAGGATAAATTGGTGAAGAGTGGGATTCTTCCTTTTCCAAGGGTTTTTGAGCCTTGGGAATGGTTTGAGATCTTGCAGATGAGGCAAAGGGCCTTGAAGAAGTTTCACAAACAAGGAAGGTTGATTGAGGACACTTTGACTGACATTCATGATAAGTGCATCTCATTCTTTGAAATTATGATGGGGAGGAAGAAGTTCGCTCCAAAGAATTTAAATTTGGAACAACTTAGAAAATGGTGGAGAGATGTCTATTCTCCAGTCAGTGATGATCCAATCATTGAGCATTAGCTCAATGATGTTGCAACCTACATTGTAGTTATTGATAGGTATTTGACAAATAGGGCTGATTGGGATGGCATAGTAAGGTAGGAAAGAGATGACATTAAGTCTCTTGAAAGAAGAGTTATGGTTTTTCTTGTGCCACCTATTGTTGAATTGGATAGAGTGTTGTTGGTAGTCCATGCTGAAGAGGATCGAGCTAAGGACAAGGATGGGAAGTAGTTATATAGGGCTACATCAAATTTTGTGCTTCCCATTATCTACATGCATTGGGCTAAATTTTTGAGACCATAGTCCAACTTGGATGAAATTGGTGCAAACTGCACATTTAATGCTATGTTCGAATATCTTTTGGGGTCGACCTCTTTTGTGAATTATTTTGTTGTGAAAATCTTAATTAGGTTGACCTATCTTGGGGGATTCTCTATAAATTGGGCATGTTTCCTCATTTTGTCAGGGATAGAAAAAATAGTTAGAGAGACAAGTGATGCAAAATAGACATAGGATATAGATTTGAGAAAATTAGGGTTTACCTTCAAGCAAGTATTGTAACAGGAGGCTATAATTATTACCATTTTGGGTGATCTAATATAAGAAAGGATATTGTGATTTGGTATCTCTCTTGCCTTAAGTTTTATCTGGCATGGTTCTAGTCTTTATATCTTTAAAATTTCTTAAGTTCTTTATTAGATAGTTTGGTGATGCTTAGGGTTTCATGTTTGGAATGTTTGCAGTGATCTCTAGTCCATAAATTATGTAGTTAGTTGATTGTTAGTTGCTTTACAAAGTTATCTTGGACTTAAATTTTTTCTTAGTTCACTTATGAATGTTTGTTCATTTCAGTTGCAATAGGATTGTCTTGAATGAATGTTTATGATTTGAAAATATTGAAATACCTCAAAAGATTGCACTATTCTTGTGAGATTTTAGATTTATCTTGGTCAAACAGAAAGTAGTTTATGAGAGATCGGTCCATTTTGAGCTTCTTGTCTTTTGGCATTGTCAGTCTTAGGGTTATAATTAGTCTTAGAATTATCTTTGAAACCTTTATATTTTTTTATTTTGTTTATTATCTGAGTTCAATTGAGGATTTTAAGTATCCATTCATTGTTTAGATCTGATAAATTCAAATTCTAGTATTTTCTTGTAGTAAGGTCCCTTTGTGATTACAAAAATTTTCACAATTTCTCTGGGTTATTTTTTTGCATTATCAAGACCCAACATTAGAGACCTTGGGGTTATCTCTTTTCCCATGGAGATTTACCTTTCAAGAGAGATAGGATATAATATTTTTTCTGAGTTGTTGTGCAGAAAACACCATCAACAATACCCCTAATTATCAACCCTCTATGGGCTATACATTATATCCTCAACCCCTATACATTAGACCCTCAACTCTCATATATCTTTCTCCTTCCCTCCTCTTCTCTCCTTATCTCTATCTCACTTCTCCCTCCATCTCTCCCTCCCTCCATTCCTCCCTCTCTACCCTTATCCCTCAACCCTATACCCTCGAGCCTGAAACACTTAAACCCTAAACCCTTAAACCCTTAAACCGTCAAACCTAGAACCTTAAACCCTCAATCCTCTACCCTATTGACCCTTAAACCCTCAACTCTCAACCCTTAAAATCTAAATTGTTAAACCCTTTACCCCCTACCCTCTACCCTCTACCCTCTACCCTCTACCCTCTTGAACCTTAAGTCATAAACCCTTAAAATATTAACCATCAACCATAAAACCCTAAACCCTTAAACCCTTTACCCTCTACCCTCTTGACCCAATACCCTCAACCTATAATCCCTAAACCCTTAATCCCTAAACCCTAATCCCTTAACCCTGAACCCTTAATCCCTTAATGCTAATCCCTCAACCCTCAACCCTTAAACCCTAAAGCCTCAACTCATATACCCTCTACCCTTTAGATTGGAACCTCAACCCTAATCCCTCAACCCTATACCCTCAAATTTCTACCCTCAACCGAATACCCTATACCTTAAACCCCTATACCCTCAACCCTATACCCTCAATTCTCAACCCTCATCTAGCTTTCTCCTTCCCTCCTCTTCTCTCCTTCTCTCTATCTACTTCTCCCTCCATATCTCCCTCCCTCCATCCCTCACTCTCTACCCTTATCCCTAAACCCTCAAACCATATACCCTTTATGCTATACATTGGAACCTTAACCCTAATCCCTCAACCCTATACCCTCAATTCTCAACCCTCATCTATCTTTATTCTTCCCTCCTCTTCTCCCATCTCTATCTTACTTCTCCCTATATCTCTCCCTCCATCCCTACCTCCCTCTCTACCCTAATCCCTCAACCCTTAAACCCTTAAACCCTTAAATCCTCAACCCTCAACCCTCAACCCTCAACCCTTAAACCCTGAACCCTTTTACCCTCTAGCCTCTAGCCTCAACCCAATACTCTAAACCCTCAACCCTAATCCATCAACCCTTAAAATATCTACCCTCAACCCTCAAACCTTAATCCCTCAACTCTAATCCCTCAACCCTATAACCTCAACCCTTAAACCTTTAAATCCTAAACTATTAGACCCTCAACCCTTAAACCGTAAACTCTTAAACCATCTACCCTCAACCCAATACCATCTACCCTCAATCCTAATCCCTCAACCCTATACCCTCAACCCATAAACCCTTAAAATATCTCTCCCTCTCTCTCCCTCTCTCTCCCACTCACTCTCTCTCCCACTCCCTCTCTCCCTCTCTCTTCCAACCATCCCTCCCACCCTACATAGATAAGTCCCTCTCACTGCAACCCCTTCTCTCTCACTCTCTCTCTCTCCCTCTCTCTTAGGTCTCTCCCTCCCACCCTCTCTCTCTCTAATCCCTCAACCCTAAAACCTCAACCCCTATAAACTCTACCCTATACATTGGATCCTCAACCCTCATCTATCTTTCTCCTTCCCTCATCTTCTCTCCTTCTCTCTATATTACTTCTCGATCCATATCTCCCTCCATCCCTCCCTATCTACCCTAATACCTCAACCCTTAAACCATTAAATCCTCAACCCTAACACCTCAACCCTCAACCCTTAATCCCTTAACCCTCAACCCTCAACCCTTAAACCCTAAACCCTAAACCTTCAACCCCTATACCCTCTACCCATTGGATTCTCAAAACTCATATATATTTATCCTTCCCTCTTCTTCTCTCGTTCTCTCTATCTCACTTCTCCCTCCATAT